>OMLC01081597.1:0-23038 GCA_900302585.1 Regalecus glesne
ACATTTACCCCCCCCCCCCCCCCCCACACACGCACACACCCACACACACACACACACACACACACACACACACACACACACACACACACACACACACACACACACACACACACACATGCACCCCTCCTCCCTTTTAGTGCAGCGCCCAGTGTCGACTGGAGCATTTGAGCAATTTGAAATTAAAGCAAATAATGGGCAGGCACTCCCAGGGACCTCTAGCGCACCATATTACACAGAGGATGCTCGTGTGCTCTTGCACATTATTGGCAAGTCATTACGTTTCTCTGGAAACCGCTCAGAGGAATCGGTGATGCAAGCAGCAGCTGAGTGCTTGGAGCAGCCTATGTATGTTGTGTGTGTGTGTGTGTGTGTGCATTTAGGAGCATCCGCAGAACCAGGAATGGGAAGCTATCAAAACAAAATTGAACACTGACAGGCCTACACAATTTTTGACAATTTGTCAAATGTAGGTCCTCGTCTCTGAATAAGGAATAAGACCTCTAGTGCAGGACTTAGAGCCCACATCAGGCCCCCAGTATCCGACACAACATGCGTAGATCCTGAGAAAAGCACCCAAAGAGTAATTGCAATAATCCTGATGGCATATTTCTTCATTTCGAGAGCATCAAGAGGACGCCACAGTCCGTTGTTCCCTGAGCGACTAGATGTTACCCCCAAAAGACTAAACTTTAAATCATTCTCACGTTTCGGATTGTGGGCGTTGCAGGGATTCTTTTTATGACGTCTTAATGCAACATGTTTAGAAATGCATTATGGTACGACAGATAATAAAATTAATGTATAGGTCAAACGTCAAATATTGTATAAAGACTAACCTCGGTTTCAGCCCTGCCTGTTGTTTAGAACATGAAATACTGCTTCATATGCAACTCAAATCAGGGCGTAATTCCACTGCTAGACACCAAAACACAGCATTTGGAAAATATTCCCATTCTCACATTTCCTGAAAGCCTCCCATTCAAAACAGATCTAGGGAGCATTTCAGGGACAAATACATGAAGAAATGATGAATATGGATCCACCAACTGCTAAATTCTCACAATGAGCAACACTTATCTCGAATAATGTGCATCTGAGTTCTCTGAGCGTTCTTATTTTACATCGGTGCCCCCTTCTTTTTGGGGTCACCCACCACAACACTGGGGTAAATCATAATATGGGTTAAAAATAATGAAGGTTTGATGAAAAAAATCAACGCTTAGAACAAAATCTACCCAAAGATGAGCCATGTGAATACTCGGGGATGGCCAAGCAAAACAAGCTGAAGTCAGTACTAAGCATTCTTTTCAGACCATGCAATCCATACAAAACATGCACTACATATCACACAGAATTCACATTCTTTAAAGCGTGACGTTTACAGAAATTACAGCTTTTGGTAGCCAAAGAAATCAAAACAAAGAACCATAACACTCCTGGCAAACAGTAACTTTCAGGGTATTTGTCCTTTCAGAGCAAACGCTCCTTCTAGGCCCATCTGAAAACACGTGGTCCGCTCCCATTTTGTGCAAATTTTAGTGAACTGTCCCCACTTGTCCGTCCCAATTTTCCGCTTTCATAGGTCTTGGCAAACTATTCACAGAGACGCAGACACGCACCGACACGCAGCTATTGGCATGGAACGTGATTTTTAAAGTCGCACTTTCGCCTGATCTCTCTCTCTCTCTCTCTCTCTCTCTCTCTCTCTCTCTCTCTCGCTCTCTATCTCTCTCTCTCTCTCTCCCTCCGTCATTTGTATCTAACTCGTACGTTGCTGATGTTACCGTGTTCACAATTAACTGTGTCAGTAAACAGTAACAGCCTCATGGTGCTACAAAGTTTGAAAGCATCTTGACCATGCGGAAACCAAAATGGCACGGCGTACTCTCGGAACCAATCATGTCTCTCCATTGTTCGCTGTCAGAGGGACGCAAACGTACGTACTCTGCGTTGTTACGCACTTCCCTTTCACGACGAAGGTCCCCTTCTTCTCGCCCGGGCCGTGAAGTGGATGTTTTGGTGGAAAAAAAATACCGTGTCGAAAAGAAATGTAAACACGACTAAAAGATGACATTTCGACCGAGTGGAACCTAAAACGGATCGGCGGGGGGGAACGAGGGGTGTCTTCTTTTAAAAAGAGGTTTCCAATTCGGCTTTGTTATTAATTCGCATGCCCGCTTTCTTCGTATAGATGGTCTCCGGCGAGCGGTGTCTGGCAGCGGACGACGACTTCTTGGCGAATAAGATGAAGGAGATGATTGGAGGTTGCTGCGTTTGCTCAGACGAGAGAGGCTGGGCGGAAAACCCGCTAGTGTATTGTGACGGACATGGCTGCAACGTCGCCGTGCATCAAGGTAAAGACGACGGCGTTAGCCAGGCTAGTTTGCCGCTGGCTAGCCAGCTAACGCTAACACTGTTGCAAGGTTATGGTGACCAGTGAGATTGCCTGTTGTCACCTCTGCTTAGCTCCCCGCAGTCCCCCGCAGAGGTCAGTTTCAATTGACGTGCTGGGTCCATACAGGTGGTTTTCTCTAGTTGCCAGGCAGAATTTACTTAATCTATATAACCATGAAGCGAAATGATTGGATATTTGGCGCCTCTGCAGTCTCGAAAAACCCAGTATAGCAAACGACTTGCAACAACATTCAAGCATGGCTGGTCCCGGTGGGACTCAAGCCCAAGTGTAAGGACTATCAATGCCATTCTCAAGGTGCTCTCTGCTGAGTTGCTCTTTTGCCAACTGTCAGTCTTTTTGACATATTTCTTCTCCTGCGTAATCCTGCATTACAATGTTCATAACTTTGCGATGTTTGCTTATGTTGGCTCCAGGAATGCAGTGGGGCTACTACGCCTATCCACGCTAGAGGCCTACCCACATGACGTGCAATGTTTACAATCCTAATAACTGCATAGGTCCGTTATTTGCTCATTGGGTAACTGTTTGATGAGACCCCGGAAGTATTAGACCCTTGCAACTGAAAGCCATCGTGTTTGCATCTGCTTTAACAATATATGATTAGATTATTCGAGAATCAGAATGAAGGATCTATTGATGTTTGATTGACCTCAGCTACTTATACAGGGGCTTGGTGATAGTGCCACGATTTTGCTTTCCATCTTTGCAGATAAATAATTAATAATGGCAAACAATGATACATTTTTCATTTGGGGAAGTTTGGAATGGCACACTATAGGATTATTACATAATACAGTATGTGTTTGGGGCTTGTTTAATGATATAATTAATGGTATAAGGATGATTCTAAATGGTGCCAATAAAATTGAGCATCCTAGATGGTTTAACAGCATGGTTGTACACAAAGCTTTATATTAGTACTTGTTAGTGGCCCGTTTATTTTGATCATTACAAGATGGCTTGAGTCAGTAGAGGTTTTAATTAAACTATCTACAGCTAACGTCAAACTTGTATCAGTTAGTTTTATAACATACGCTCATTCTATAGATTCAGAGGCATAAAGTAGGGTCAAATGGTAAAAAACACTTGTTTCTAGTCTAAAGAACGCTCAAAGCGCTTTACAATGAATGCTTCACAATTACCAAGCTATGTGGTAGGATATGAACTCACAACGCCTTACTCCCAGGTGTGTGCTCTTCTCACTGAGCCGCTGCAGCTGCATATGTCTGGTTGACAATTTCTTGACTTGAAATCAATAACATTTACTGTTCTGGGGTAACTGCTAGTTGTTGTTGAAATCTGGATTATGATGGCCGTCCAAGTGGATTGATTACGTGGTCAGGGCGGATATGAGATGATTAGAATTTCCAGATAGATACAATATGCTATATCAGTTCACATATATGGTAGCTGGTTACGCTGTAGTGCCGCTTAATATTTCTTCAATAGTGCAGGGTCCCTTGCATCATCGCAATCAGTTCAGGATTATACCTTAAGATCAACATCGGAGAACTGGTTGCCGCTGAAACTGTAATATCATTTTACACATCTCATCAGTTACTGGTGTGGTTCTAGAATTCAGGGGACGGAATAAAATGTACAAAATGTAGGTGACCTAGATAGGAAGTAGGTCTCAACCCTCCATGGCCCTCTCATTGAATCCTGCGTTAGAGGATCTGTGACTTTGAACTGGTGACATGATTTCAAATCAATATCAAGATCATCAAAAACTTTCACATAATGAACAAACTGTGGTAGCTTAGTGGTATAGTGTTCACCTCGAAGTCAGGAGTCATGAATTCAATCCCGACATGGAGCATTAGGAAAGGGCATCCGGCCTTAATCCCCCATACACCATGAATATGAGGCATATGTTGTAAAATGCTATGAGTGGGCAATATACTATAAAAGCGCTATATAAAAATGAACCCACTTTCCATTTATGATGATTGATGAATGATTGTTTTATATGTTTTTTTTTACACTGCCCTTGTAGTTCTCTGACAAGCGCTGTGCTGTAAATATGCCGAACATCAAAGCTTGGATATTTTTCTAATGGTGTGCAAATTGGGTTTTTTTATTACCAACTTTATTTACATTTTACATTCAAAATATTGTATATAGATACATGAAACCAATGTTTCTCTATTTGAAAATGGAGCCATTAAAAAAAAACAGCCTGTGTATACAGGACAGATAAACAATGTTATCAGAGAATTCTAAACTTGTACAAAAGAGTTGGGGGTTCTGGGTTTCAACCCACCAAAAGGGCATCCAGCGTAAATCCTCCAAGCTCCATCTAAGTCTATGTCCACCCACACAGCGCGGGGACTTATGGCGAAATGTAAAAATTGACCTCATGGGGGCCTCCGGTTGCATTGGGGGTTTAGGCGATGTTCTGTGCATCTCTGCATCATGCAGTTGGGTGTTTGAACCCCGGCTGCACCGTTTCCAAGCATGGCCGGAGGTCCATAGTTAGTGGGGCATAGTTGGTTAAGCCTCACGGTGTTATAGGGGTTCGGTTGGATAAAGTGTTTTGGGTTTGCTAGTGTCCCACTCTGGGTCATCTGGGTGCTTGCTGTTAAGTGAAGGGAAAGTACTCTGCTTCGTTCTCTGACGGCCAAGCACTGTGCTTTTCCTGCGAGACCGTGATCTGTGAAATAGTGGCTAGTGGTCATGTGACTTGGAGGAGACACATGCTATGGTTTCCTCCTTCTGGTCGATGTTCTAGAGGGGTACCAAAAAGCGACTGCCATAGGCGACTCGGGGAATTCGGATGGGAAAAAAGGGGGATAAAATTTAGGGAAAAAAATAAAAAATTGACCTCATACAGAAAAAAATACAATGGTACAAAAATACAAAGTTAAAGGGTACACCCATGTCACCACCCATGTAAATAGATCACCCCAAATTACACCATATAATACGGTTACCCAATGCTTAATGGCAGTGGTTCTTAATCCGGTTCTTCAGGGACTGCTAGTTCCTCTGGTTTTCTGTTCCACCGGGTAATTTTATTTTCCAGTTGTATCAGGTATATTCCAGGCGTGTAACCACAACAGGTGAGTGTAATTAGGTACCTGGTAGAATAGAAAACCAGCAGTGCAGGGGGACCCTGGAGGACTGGATTGAGAACCACTGCTTTATGGGATTTCAAGTGACCGCAGTTCTTTAACAAATTTAAAGAAAGGACCCCATGTTTTATGAAATCTGGTTATTGAATCCCCTGTGGCATATCTTATTTTCTCCATCTTAATGAAATAAAATGTTCCTGAGCCACATCGAGTGAGAGGGAGGAGTGGTAATCAACTGTAATAGAATAAGGGATCAGGCCAGAGGAGTTGTAAAAGCCACCAGGTCTGCTCCATATGATGGTTATGACAGGTCAGCCGGAGGAACTCCAAATCAAGCTGTTAAAGCTGTTAGTCTAGTTCGGATCCCAGCACAATTTGAGATTGCTTTAAAACATTTCTGACCAAAAATGTAGTCGGGAAGGGCAGAACCAAAACATGTGACTGGGACATCATGACGTCTGTCACAGGTGGGATCAGTGGTATTATAAATCTCAGCTAACCTAAATTTATCTAAATGTATTTAATGAACAATGTTACATTGAATCAGTTCATGTCTTGTACAAGTTGAAGAGGAGTGGACCCACCTTAGAATTACTTCCCACTGATCTTCTATGATCTCTTCTGCCAGGTCCTCCTCCCATCTCCCTTTCATATTTTGTAATAGAGAAGCGAGGACATCAGATCATACATAACAGATACAATTCCCTTTGTGCTTGATGAGGGACTTAAAAAGGGGTCAATGGCAGTGGTGTCTAGGAGAACGGGAAATTGAGAACTAATATTATGGACAAAACTACAGATTTTCCAGGTATTTAAAAAAAAGTTTTTAAAAGTGAATATTTCCCAGATAGTTCAAATGACACAAATGTGTTTCCCATCAAGTCAGATCTTACTTTATTCAGACACATAGGTCCATCCAAAAAAATAAAATAAAATGCAAAACACGACAACAATATAAAATTATAGCCAAGCCAGGAGTCCACAATGATTAAAATGTATGCTGACATTTGTTCCAATGTCTCCAGAAATAAGTTGAGTGCCTTGTGTCACATTGTGTAGGCTCAAATTTGTGTATACATCTCTGAATGTCTAGGTACGTAGAGTAGACCAGTGGAAAAGCCTCTATCCACCAGGGAGGAGAGAAAGACTGGGTTAGCTGAAACCAGAGCCCATAGAGGAAAATACTTTAAACTAAAATGGTATTTAAACTTATTCCAGGTCCTTAAATAATATGCAAAGATAAAGTATATAGAATAAGAAGAAGTCAGGATTAAAGGTGCATATACAACAGCTGACAATTAGGCAGGACTAGATGAAGAGGTTTTTTTTAAATCCAGCCATGCAGGGGATAATGGGGAACATTCAAACAGAGTCCAATGCTGTAGCATTCTTAAGTTGGTTGCCCAATAATAAAATGTAAAATTGGGCAAAGCCAAGACTCCCAAAGACTTCTTTTGTTATAAAGTCCTGTTAAGCCGAGGAATTTTTCCATTCCAGATGAACTCTGACACCAGGCTATCAGTTTTACAAAAACACGATTGTGTAAGAAAGATGGATAAACACTGAAAAAAGGATGAGAAATTTAGTGGGGAGTTAATCTTTACTAAATTAACCCATGCAGATAGAGATGAGCAACAACGCCCAGCGTTCAAAGTCTCCATGCAGTTTTCACTCAGGAGACATTTAATTTGAGCAACTTCTCAAATTATCTGCGAAATGGATGCCAAGGTATGTGAAGCCAATTGGAGCAATTCTTAAAAGGCAAAGGAAATTTATGAGCTTCTATATTCGGAGAGGACGGCTCACTTTCAAATCCAAGTTGAGTTTATAACCTGATATTCTACCAAAGGAAATAAAATGTTCAAGAGCAGCTGGAATGGAAACAGAGAGATTAGATTCATACAAAAGTAAATCATCCGCATAAAGAGAGATCTTTTGTTCTACAACAAATCAAGTAACACCAGTTATAAGTGGGTTTGATCTGAGAGCAATGGCCAATGGTTAAACGGAAATCACAAATAGCAATGGGCAGCTCAAATTGCAGCTTTGCCGAGCGGAGTAAAAAGAGAAAAGTGGTCAGAGTGAGTATTATTAGTTCTGTCTAAGGCTGTGGGAGAAGTATAAAACAATTTCAGCCAAATGATAACATGTTTAACCCAAGCCAATTTTTTTTTAGAAAAGATGGATAAATCCGGTCAAAGGCCTTCTCTTCATCAAGTGAGATCACAACCTCTGGCACCGATGATGTGGAGAGGTTATACATGAGATCGAGAAGCACTCTAATATTGAAGAAGTGTCTTTTTTTGAATGAGACCAGTCTGGTCGGGGTATATAATAGATGGTAATTCAGATTTTAAATGCATCGCTGAAAGTTTGGAGACATTGAAAGAGGATCCTTTTTTTTAAGATTAGCATGATTGAAGCCTGAGTAAATCTATGTGGCAATTTGAAGAGTTTATTAAAAATATCAATAAGACCTGGTGCTAATTCATTTTAAAAAAAACTTCCTATAACATTTGACTGGATGTCCGTTGGAACCCGGGCATTTACCTGCCTGCACAGTATGAGCAGCCCTCCCTCTAGTTAAGTTAATTTTATTTTGTATAGCCCATTATCACAAATTACAAATTTGCCTCAGCTCCTCATTTAATGTCAGAGTGGAATTGAATAATTGCCACAACAATTTAACTCGAACAGTGTTGATTTTCAATTTACAAGCATTTGAGCCTTCGGATGGTAAATGGTAAATTGACTGGTTCTTATAGAGCGCTTTTCTAGTCTAGCGATAAATTTCGAAAAAAAATCACAGGGAAAATAAATCAATCTGAGCATTATAATTGAAAAATTCCATAATTTTGTTTAAACATTTTATCATCCCCAAATCCCATTTACCAAGGTCCTGCTCCCCTCTGCCTACTCCTATCCCATCCCAAAGACCCCTCCTCATAACAGAATTAAACCACAGCACAGTAGGTTAACTACAAACCTGAGCAAAACAAGAAACAAAAACAAAAAAAGTAGTTAAGTACAAAAAATAGTGATAAGATAAAAAGTAAGTAAATAAAACAAACAGAAACTATGCTAAGCATCTGAGCATATAGGCTTGTCCAGTCTCACAATCAAGTCAGAATCAACATGACGAATATCAAACAAATTTTAAAAAAACTGAATAGCAGAGGGATCATTGGGGTGCTCAACAGAATAAAGAGAAGACTAAAAGTATTTAAATTGTTCATTTATTTGTTTTGGATCCATGGTTATACGTGCCGGAGTTTGTAATTTGTGGGATTTGATGTGGAGCAAATGCTTTCTTAATTGATAGGCTGATAGTTTATGTGCTTTGTCTCCATATTTATAGTAAGTATGTCTGGATTTGAATTATAATTCTTCAGTTAAAGAGCATCAGATTCTCCTTGCAATAAAAAGGCCTTAATATAAGTCTGGTGAAGGAGCAGCAGAATAGACATTGTCAATCTGTGTGACCCGTTTGGTTAGATTTGCCAATCTCCCCCTGATTTTGGTCTCATGAGCACAATGAGAAATAATTTCTCTCCTTTGATAAGCCTTCAATGTCTCCCACAGTATGGGAGCTGAAACCTCCGGTGTCTTGTTAACACTCATAAAAAGCAAATTTGCCGGGAAATAAAAGCTACAAATTCCTCATTTGACAATAAGGAACTATTAAAATGGCAGGGTGGTTAGGGTATTATCACGTCCCCTCATTCGTAATTCCATCAGAACTGGAGCATAGTCTGATATAACAATAGCATCATAAAAATAGCATCAGGACAATACTGATGGGATCAGCTGATTATCAAGTAAAAAATTATGCGCATAAGAGTTCGTTCTACCAGATAGAAGAAATACTAAGGATCTGAAAGGGGGAATTCTTCCATAAAAATATCGAATGGTTTAAGCTGAGCCCTGAGACGGAGTGGCGACCTGTCTAGGGTGTCTCCCCGACCTTCACTTAATGAATGCTAGAATAGGATCCAGCATGGCCGCTTGACTCAACTTGGGATAAGAGGGATGGATGGATGGTTTTAGCTGAGCCTGAAGGTAGTTTGTTTTTTAGTTGATGAATGATCCAATGTTGGATTAAGCCAAAAACTGAAATCCTTTCCAAGATAAGATGATGATGTGTGGATAGGTAATGTCTTGAAGAAAACAGTGATATAAAGAGTGACTATTGTCCCTGTTGGGACCATAAAAATCAGGCAGAATCACCAGTGTGCCATCATGTTTCCTGTCAACAAGCACAAATCTGCCATTTAGATCAGATGACACATCTGAGCCAATAAAATTAATTGACATATGAATTAAAATTGTCACACCTGTAGATCTGTTCTGGAATGATCCCATCTTGTCCACCACCGGTTATGATCAGATACGTTGCAGAAGAAAAGCAATAAGAACTCCCAGATGTTGAAGATACCCAAGTACTCTGTGTGTTTGATTGGCTGGAGCGTATTAAGAAAGGCGCCATATGAATAGTTAATCATTGTTGTTATAGTATATCTAGAGTGTGCTGAAGGATAGCTCTAGCTCAATTGTAGCATTGTGTGTGTTCCACCAGTCAGCTGTGTTCCTTTGATGACACTAGCACAAGGTTGTCTTATGCAAGGCCTGCACAGAAAGCATATTCCTCAGGCCCCGCACAATCACGTGCGATGGGTGATCATCTGGAAAATATGCCATCTCAAGGGATTTGTTGCACAGGTTCCATTCATCTTCAGTGCAGTGCAACATAAGGCTCAGGTATGGCTCCATCGTTCCACCTGACCAGAAATCCGATGCGGTTGTAAAGTTCCCATCAGATTTTAACTCGGCACCTACCTCCTCGTGACATGTTTTGTACATGTTGGGGAGATCGGTTTGGTGGAAATATATTTTCGATGGCACGGTGCGTGTTTTGTCGAGGGGTTTAACGACATGTTGAAACTCACAGTAACTATGGGAACCATATCCTTCACAGTATAATATGCAACGGCCTCAGTTATTTCCTCTTCTTGAATCCTTTGCATGTTGTGTGGTGTTTGTTGATGCTTGTGTTGGTGGCGGTTGCTTTGTGGAAGTACTCAGGTGCTAGTCTGTCTCTCTTTGTGGCACCATGCAGTATTGAGTATATATATCCAGTAATGTGATTAAAGGGATTAAACAACTCAGTGGTGTTACCTTTGTTTTCTGAAGATAGGGTGCTCATCTAGTTATCGGAAATTGGTGGTTTGAACCCCGGCTATTGCAGAAAGCATGTTGAGGTGTCCTTGAGCAAGACACTGAAACACCCCCAACTGCTCCTCAAGTGCCGTGTAGCTCTCATTGCTGCTATGCAATTGGATGGGTTAAATCCAGAGAGTACATTCCACTGGCCTTGTCATGTGGCCAATGAAACAATTCTGACTTCTTTTCAACGTCGTCTTCACTGAGGCCAAAATGTGTCCAGATGGCAGACACAGCATTCAATTCAGTATAAGGTGCAGTACACGGGTGAATGTTGCTCAAAGGGGTGGAGGCGTGTGACTGAGCAGGACGTATCCATTGAAGGGGACAGTTGATGATCATATGTATGTATTGGTGAAAGCATGAATTAACCAACATGAGTGAAATTAAGTCAGTGAGAGGTGTTGTTTATGTTTTTCTTTTTTTCTGGGGTAATGGCTAGGCCTGAGTGCGACTTGGGCTCATAACTCCTCTCTAGGTCATTCATGACAGCAATCATCCTGGATACACCAAGCATATTACCCCCCGCTAAAAGATACTATCCCAAAGATTATTTTCGTTTAACTTGATGACACCTGGTGATACTGGTAACTACATTATTGTCCAGCTGCTCCAGATCCCAGTGATCCATTTGAAATGGCCAGTCATTAGTGTTGCTGTCGGCATCATCCCCACTGCCAAAACCCACTAACATGGTTGAAGCTGAGATTTTCACATATTGACGCTGCAACGGTCTTTTCTGACATTGTTCTGCCACATCTGCGTGTTAGCTTCAACAAATTCTGCTTCATCAAAATCCTTGCTTTATTCTTCCAAATCAGGCCGCTATAATAAAGACGTTATCTATATGCTGTAACAGTTGTTATTTTGTACGCCGGTGATAGCTAGAAGAACAGAAAGGACATCTGTTCCCATGTGTTCACAATCTTAAGGACTGTTGGTGCTTTGGTGTCTTTTCTGGGATGTACTCTGTCCCTGGTAGTGTTCTCAGCCATTGCTTATTTCTGAAGAAATGGTGTAATGAGATGGTGGATCTCAGGGGTGTCACTTGTATTTTCTGGTCATGTGTAAGTTTGGTTACTGTCTCTGCACTGGAATGTACATTGTACAATCCTATGCGGTGGCTGTGATGGCTGATTATGTCTTTTCTCTTTCTCCTCTCTTGTTTGCCTTCTGTCTCTGCAGCCTGCTATGGAATTGTCCAGGTGCCCACTGGTCCCTGGTTCTGCAGAAAGTGTGAATCTCAGGAGAGAGCAGCCCGTGTGGTAAGACAGTCCCCCCCCACAGTCGTTTGTCTGTAAACATTTGGCACAGAGAGTCATCATGGATCCGCCACAGGTTGTCAGGAAGGGCACCTGGACTAAATCCCCCCCAAGCTTCATCTAAGTCCATGTCCACCCCCACAACCTGGGGACTAAATCGTGACATGTAAAAATTGACACCTCTCATCATGGACCCAAATTTTTTAGGTGGTAGTTTTTATGCAAAAGCATGATATTAGACAGTTGTTATTTGTGACTCAGTAAATATTAGTTGAGTAAATCTGTCATCAACAACACTCGGTGTTTCCAACAGGTTGGCAGTTTATTTGTGCTGGTGAATGTCTGACTCAGGGTTAGGGGCGCATTGTAATCTAGACAAGTAAAATGTGATGTGGATGAATAATTAAAGATCATATAGATGTGTAACCAGGGATCAAATCAGGCCGGGGCTGTTCAGTACTCAGCACTACTGCTCCCCGAGTGCCATATGTTGGCAGCTCACTGCTCCTATACAATAGGTCGGGTCAAAAATGCAGAGAAATCTGAATTTCCCCTTGCGGGACTGATAAGGGAATCATTTATTTATTTATTTATTTACCACATGGCATCTCAAACATCAGCACTGGTACATCTAGGAACGATGAATTTATTCATACATTTTTTTAACTCAGCCTTTATTCGTAAAATAATGGATATAGTACACAGTGACTAGTCAAATTAATAAGAATTTGTGTAAAAAAATAGTTTAAAATGATGTTGCGGCTTTACTTTCATGGGTGGTAAGAATTTGGCCGTGTCGCATGTTGTACACATGCATGTGACGGAGAGCTGTTAGGCAGGAGGGAGTGTAACACCGCTGAGGCTAGAGTAGCTCAGTGGTAGAGTATATCCCTCCAAATCGGGTGTCGTGGGTTTGATCCCACCATAGGGCATCAGGAAAGCGCATCAAGCCTTAATCCCCCATGCTCGGTAAATGTGAGGCATATGATGTAAAGTGCTTTGAGTGGTTGCTACACTAGAAAGGTGCTATTTAAAAATGAGTCAATTTACCGTATCCTGCAGTTCATCCCACTAAGTAATTTCTCCGCTATCAACATCGATATTTTAGCAAACTGCTGTGAACTTAATTAACTGCACACCAGCCACCATGGCCATTCATCACCAAGTTTTTGAGTTTTAAATCAAGGAAAATTCATCATATTCTCAGACAGTCAAATAACTACGGCAGTTATATCACCACACTGGCTAAGTTGCTCTCTGCTACCAGGGTCATTTTGCTGGGCTTAATTTTGTGACAGTGAATTTATATGAACCATCGTGTTAAGTTAACCTAGAGGACAGTATGTGGTATCCCACCCAGACAATATAGACAGTTATTTCTTTACTCTGTTTTATGGTCAAAATTGTAAAGGATCATGGAGATACGACAAGGTGGAGTAAAAAGGAGAAAATTAACAGATTTTTTATAGGTTATGTGAAGGGAGTTAAATGTAAAAAAAAAATCAATGTTCTGTAATAAGTATTTAAGGAATACTATAGCGTCTTTTGGTGACTGCAACCCAATATAATTCAATCAGGGTTTACTCTACCATGGTTAAGCCTATTTAACTCAGTATGGTCAATCTGGTGTCTGCCACATCCCCATCACTGTAGTGATTCCACTTTGGTTCAACATCCTCCTATGCTGAAGCCTCCTCCATAAGCTATTGGCACTTTAAAACGTATAATCATCTATTTTGTAGCATTTGTTCATCTTACCAAGCAGGAGAGTCATCGTGAGAATAAGAAACTGCAAGTTTAACAGGACAGAGTAGATCAGTGTAGAAACGAGCCATACAGCGCTGTAGAAACAAGTGGAGCGGGATAAAGCCAGTCAGGGTAGAATGAAGAAGGACAGAGTAGTAGTGTGGAGCCATTCAGTGAGCATATGACCATTGAAGTGATGCTCAATTTGAATATGTAAAAAAAAAAACTACTTTCCATTTATGACAAAAATCTAAAGATGTCATGTCATTTGGAGTACATAGATGTAGCAGCAAAGCTAAGACGTTCTAGTCATAGCGAGTTGCAGAATTTTAGAATTGTAGAGTTGGCCCATATACTTACAAGAGGTAGAAGCAAATACAAATATCTGAGGAAGAAAATACACAAGAACAAGAACACTATGTCTCACAGAGCCATAAAGTAGCAGAAGAAATGGTCAAAAACCAGGATGAAAAGCTTTGGAATCAAGAAAACAGTGCAAGAAGTGCTTCTAGCCTCAACTCGGCATGTCTTCAGAATAACATATTTGTGTTGCTAAAATAACAGACCATATACTGATTATCCAGGACTAATAGAACCACAGAGGTCAAATGGTAAAAATGTGGATTGAATACACAAGCGTCTTTTGCATGGAAATTGTACATTTCATATCTACAGAAATGAGGCAGGCATTAGTGGCAAGTATTAGATCTACTTAACCCAAGGCCATGACTATTGTGGATGAAAGCCGCCCTCTAAGTGAAACATCTTACCTTATTGGCTACCTCAGAACATCAGATAAAGGCTGAGAACCATTGACCTTTGAGTTCAAGAATACTACTGCAGTAGGAGTTGCTGATGATGGACAGCTAAACTGTCTCGTTGAGATACAGCCTTGATGATGTCTTCTTCAAGGACTCTTGTAGAATTCTGTTCAGATGGTGGCTCTGTAATGCGAGGCAAAAAGGCAGGGGTGTGTTCAAAGCTGAAAAGCAAATTTCCAGATCTCATATGCTGGCTTTGCCTTAATCACAGGTCAGAGCTTTCTGTTTGGGATGTAGTGAAATGCTGCACAGAGACCAACCACTTCACCGGGTGTTTAGACGGGTGTTGTTGTCTATACAATCAGTCAGATGGATTGGGTATTTCTCGTGGATATGGTGGGTTGCTTCTTCCTACAGAACAGTGAATGGCGTTTGGATAATGTATAGTGCACTGTACAAGCACTTAACTGTTGCAAGTGAAGAGAGGGATGCACGTATGAAGGTCAAGCAGCAAAATTGGGTTCCTTTTGTGGAAAAACGTGTCTTTTATGATGGATGGTTTTGAGGCCATGAAAGACTTATATGAGTCTCTACAGTACAGACATCATTGTCTCAGTCAATCAGTTTGATAAAAAGGGAGATAGATGTATTCTCTGCTGTGGGAGATAGTCTAGTTAGTGGTCCAAACTACAAAGCTCCATGTGAGGCTATTCCTGTAGCTAACTGTGACTCTTAAACCGTGCCCTTGTCCAGAAAAGTAAACTACCAGCCTTCTTTGCTGTGTTGTCTCCTGTTGTTTTGTAAAAGTTACCTGTGACAATTCCAGCTCTGAACCAAAAATTAAGATGCCAGTCCAGCCGTAGCAATGTGATGAGCAAACAGCACGGAGAGAGTGAGAGGTATTACCAAAACAAAAAAAACCCCAGCTAATTTCTATGGCAAAATGCAAATCCGCCTTACAAATTAATCGCATCATCACACAAGCTGTGTGTGCACTTCAGCGGAATATAGTAACAACGGGCTAGGGTGGAAAATGTATGAAAACCACTCACCTTCTACCACACAAAACCAACACATTTTAATGTGAGCCTACACATGACGGATACTTCAGAACCATGGACAGAGAACAGGGATCATGGCATTTTGGGAACCCACCATCAAACAAGCAATATTGTTGATAAATAGATTGGCACAGCACCCGATGAAATATACATGTTACAGTCAATGTGCATAATGACTGCTTGAGTTGGCAAATTCACAGATTAACTGGTAATTCTGCATAGTTTCTGTTTTCCCAAATAAACCTTAACATAGGTATACAAAACAGTGGCAGTGGCAACCATAATAAAGCAGCTAGCATGGGGGCCTATTAGATTTTAATTAATATGCCCTTAAAGCTTTTGCTACTTGGTTGATCCCATCACCCAGGGGAATAAAACATGTAATTGCTGAAGTTGAAATGCTTCTCAAAAGCCTTGGTGTTCTGCACCAAATTAAGCTCTGCTGTAGGTGTTCCTTTAGAGGATAACCTCAAATGTTCAATTTTGAGGGGTGCCCTGATGGTTCACCTGGTATAGTCTGTACCACATAAGTCTGAATGAATCTGACCCAGGCCCTTTGCTACATATAATTCTCTCTCTCTCTCTCTCTTTCTCTCTCTCTTTCTCTCTCTCTCTCTCTCTCTCTCTCCGTCTTTTCCTCTTTCCTTACCCCTGCCTTATCTGTCTCTCTCTCAACTATCCTATCAAATAAGGGGGGAAAATGCCCAAATTTTAAAAAAAGTTTATATTGAAAGCAATGACGAGCTCCTCACGAGCAGTAATGTTACTTTCGTCTTCCATCGTGAACCATCAGGTGAGCTAGCTAGCTAGTTTCTCTGTGTTTTGTAAAAAAATCCCTAGCTTGTTATTTGTGTTCCCCAGCAGCGGGCATGAAGTTAGCAATAGCAAAGCCCAGCCATTTAGGGGAAGGATTGGTCAGATTTAGTGTCCTTTGAAATTACTCTCTCATTGAATTACTATTATTCACAAATTCTGTAAAAATAAATTAGAATTGCTAGACCACCAATCACAGAGATGAAAGCATAACATTTTCTTCCGAGCAACTTTAGAAGCAGCAAAATTCCAATAGGGAAAGGGGGCTTATTATATTTAACCATTCAAATTCCAACGCAAACTGAAAAGGCAGCTCTCTGACGGTATTTCTTTTTGTTTGGATGTTGATTGTCAAATTATGAATTGATCAAATGAAATTAGAATGGATGAATTTTGAAATATTAATCTTAAGAATACTTTGGACCCCCTCAGAGGGCCTAGAGAGTTCCCCCTTTCGGTTCGGCAAGACACGTTCCTCTAATTGTCTTCCTTTAAAGAAGGAAAACGGACCAAAGGTTATTGATCTTGGCAAATTTCATGATGCTTTATCCACAGGCATGACAAGTAGGGTGGTCACAAAATAGAAGAATCATACTTCCATATTGTGAATGTATTGGATCAAAGCGCATGACTGAGCCCACTTACCATTACTATATGGTGAAGAGGAAGTTGGAGAACTTTGCAGTCAGTTAAAGATAAGGTCTTTTTGAGTCAAACAGAAAAACCCAAACCTGCCAGTACATGGAGCTCAGATAAAACACAAACATGCAGTGGAAATGGTTGCTTTTAGCAGTTCAGTGTGAATGAGTTTTTTTCCAAGAAATTAATAGTGTCACACCATTGCACATATGGCTTGGAATGGAAAAATACAGCAGCTCTAATGTTTGTCAAAATGTTTGGCATACCTCTTGAGTCTTGTAACCCAACAAAATATGGGAAAATATGGGTACTTACCAGAAGGTCTGATGAAAATTTAGCAGGGAGAAAATGGCATCTTATCACACAGGGCTCGACATACCAGTCTATTTGCGATCTGATAAACTAATAGTTCATTTCAGGATGTTGTTACCTCATGTTGAGGTCTGTTGGATGAATTTAACCACCTTTCCGTAAGGTGAAGCATATTTCATCTAAATGTGCATAGAAAAGAGGTTTTACACAATGATGTCCATGTAACCCTGTAGACATAGGGTTAGTATGATTGTGGATGTGAATGTTGAGATGCCCTGTTTACAAAAGGAAGAAATCCATGTTCAGATGAGCTGTTTCAAACTGTTTTGACTTTTTGATTACTTGGATTATCAAGCAAAAATTTGTGTTTTTCTTTTTGATCTAATTTGGCATTGTTTTGCCTAGTCTATGTGTGAGTACCTTAGTTTACATCCCTGTCCCTTATCAGGGGCTTGGGTAGCTCACATGCTTCACGCAGAGCTGAAGAAGATATTCAGAAGAATGTTGAAACATTCTGCTGTTTATTGACTCTTATGTTCAGATGACTTGTTTCCAACTGTTTTCACTATAATTGTGGTTGTAATAGTGGTAAAGATTGTTGGTAGGTGAGAAACAAAGTGATCCTTTGAGAAAAGCACTATTGTGATGGAGTGTATTACTTTTGGTGTTTTGTATTGCGTTATTCAGAATTCAGGGTTGAGACGGTCTGTTTGTACCACCAGAAAATATTGACACTTAATGGAAAGTCCAATAGAACTGAGAGACGGGCTATTGTTATTTACCTTGGTCAGACAAGGTGAGCACTCTTAAAGATAAAACTTAATGCATTATGAAATATATGATTGAATAGGGGCTTAGAATTGTGCTTTGTCAAGAATACTCAACTCCAAAGGTCCTCGTGCTGTTCATAGATTAGTACTAAACACCACCGTCACTGCTGCCGTTAACCATGCACATCCCTGCCAGCCCTGCTCGATCAGGGCCCCACCACACATATCAAATCACGATCTCACTCCTGCATACATCAAAATAAATACTTATTTATACGTCAAAAAATGGCCTCAGGTATGGTAGCCTGATTGGTCCGTGGCTTGTTTACATTTAACTTTATGCAGTTCCTCGACTGTTCCAGTGCAGACAGTGTAGTTATGCAGCGACCAAACATTTGGACACATGCAAGCAGTTTGGACAATTTGTTTGCTCTGTTTTTACTTGAAATGGAGAAAAAGTTGCATGTAGTGATTTGGATTAAGGAAGACGGCACAGCTGGAAATTGTGCACATTGTGTTTGCTTGCATTGTACAAAATCACTTTATCCTGTTCGTCATTGAGAAGTGTCACTCACAGTTCAGGCTGGACACGATGTTGGATATTGAGTTTCTGCAAGTAGTCTTTAATTTGAGGGTGGCATAGCTCAGTGGATAGAGCAATGGACTAGCAATCGGAAGGTTTCAGGTTCGATCCCCAGTCCTGCAGAATGCATGTCGAGGTGTCCTTGAGTAAAACACCGAACCCTCTAACTGCTTCCCAGGCACCAAAATGGTGGCTGCTCACTGCTCCTTTAAAAAATGGTTTAAAGGTAGAAAACTGAAAATTTCCCCATGTGGGACTGATAAGGGAATTATTATTATTATTATTATTATTATTAGTAGTAGTAGTAGTAGTAGTAGTAGTAGTAGTAGTAGTAGTAGTAATGTAATAGTATGCATAAATAGTGATAATGCAAAAATTTACTAAGGGTAACTTTAGTCTAACTTTGTAACTTCAACAAGATAGTTCTTGTGAATATAAACACTAGCTAAAGTTATCCAATATACAGACAGCCAAATTTGCCATATTTGCTATTGATTTAGAAAAATGAGATGTTAACTTACCTCAGACGTACAGCGTTAACACAAAACATGGATCCCCTGATTGTATTTGCTGTGATTCTTATCCGTATATCATATCTGTGTCTTGAATGTACTGTGAGAAGGGATGAGTTAAGGGTGTGCTGGTCTGTGCACTACCAAATAACAACTCGCATCAATATGAGGTAAATCTGATGAACATTTCAAAACGTTTTCATCTTCCTGGTTCCCGGGTAAGGTACAAATCTCGTTAGCAGCCTGGCTAGGTTGAACCCATTTATGGGAAACACTGGAGCTATTTCTGTCTCTAAATAAGCAAATTATCTCAAAACATCCTATATTTTGAACTTAATGAATTAAAACCAATCGACTACAATTTTTCATCACTGTTGAACCTTTCTAAGGTCCAAAAATATCTTGAATAGTTGCGAGCCACAATTTTGGCAGTCCTGTTCAGAGCAACCCATTATCAATCTAGGGACTAATGGCATTCTTTAAACATAATTTTAAATAATGGGCCTTCCAAACAAATGGTCTCACAATTGATTGTAAAGGATGGTAGATATCCCAGTATGCTAGAGTATACTAACCTTTTTAATGGGATGCTGATTAGGCCAAGAGACCTCGGTCAAATAGAGCTCAAAATCTTGGTTCACTCTTTGAACTCAGACTTCACTGAAATATTGTTGGGCATCATTAAGAATCAGAGACAACAACCAAATTGCCTCCGTTTACAGAAACGTAGCACTTCATTGAATCGGCTCAGTGGGCTTCAACACAGTCCAAGTTGGGTAGTCATCGAAAAACCATGATATATCTCCCCTTTTGTGTGATTTTAGAGCTTAAATGATTTGTTGATGATTCATGTAGTCATCCAACAACTATTATTATATCATTATGAATTATTATTATTATTATTATTATTATTATTATTCAACAATAATAATAATACTTTTGGTAAATTTTAAGTATTTGAGTTTATCATGGAAATTACCACCTATTTCCTGGTTGTAGAAATGCTAACATTTGCTTCCCTTTGACAATTCATATCTCTATAAAGTAACACTTTCGGGATTTTTGGTCTCTGGTTAGACTAATTAAACAGTTTCAAGACATTCCTTCAGGCTTTAGGCTTATTTCCGGACTTGTTTTTGTGTTAATGTTTTTTCGGGGGGGGTACTTATACCTTTTATAAGACAGATGGTGAAAAGCAGACAGGTATGACATGCAGCAAAGGTCACCAGCTGGTTTCAAACCAGTTAGAGTTGTAACCATGTGGTATGTGCTCTAGCCATTTGGCTGCAGAGGGACCCAAAGATAATTTGGTTATGAGATATAACACATTTCTACAGTTCAAGGATAATTCCCACATGAGAAAATAAAACTTTAAGCCTCAGCAAAATGTGCCTAACGATTGAAACAAGTGATGCTCAAGTGGGAGACAGTGTTTTGAATTCCACATGAGCAACTGACTTTGTGACGGTCTGGCATTGCATGAAGGGGAAACCTTGCTGCAAGCAGATAGACTGGGCTCATGTCCTCATGACAGCTAGCATCTGCCCCGCTGTAACGTCTTCCACTCTCTACCAGCTCCAGTAAGCTGCTCTGCATTTGACCTTACATTCTGAGCTGAACCTCAGAATGGGAAAAGTAAAAGGTGATCTTACTCCCACAGATGATATATAGGTTCCCGGAGAAAGCTGACCGAGAAGGTTCAGTTTGTGTTTTGTCCAATCTGTACCTTACATTGTTTTAGGTTTCTCCATTGCAACTCTAAACCAGCCTGTTCGTCTGTTCTACGTCATGTTGGCCACCTCATATCTGTCCATCATCACTGAGTTAATGATAACGACTGGGTTTTTACTGCATGCTTTTGAGAGTGTGCTTTGTGTTAAAAACAACAAAAAAAAACAAAAAAACAATAATAAATAGCAGATAACATAAGTAGGCTGCAGAAGAATGAAGTGAGTCCAATTATATATAATGAGACTGATAAAAGCAAATGATGTTAAAAAGCTGTGTGTAAAACACTGTTTTAAGGAAGGTCCTTTGGTAAGAATAAGACATATCTATTATTATACTGTCATATTCACAGCAATGCCCTGCCTCACACTCATACAGTCAAACATGTTCGCAGCAACAAGCTGCAAAGAACTTCAGCAGCAGGGGCCCGGGTGCCTTGCTCATTGGGCACCTCATGATAGTTGTTGTGGGAGTGCAGTGTGTTACCAGTTCACCAAACCACATTCTTTCAGCTTGTCCGGGGCTCAAAGCTCTTAGAGCATGTCTTGATTCTCCTGTTGATACAGTTGAGCAGGGGCTCCGTCAAAAGGGGTTTGACAGTCTGCCATACTTGGCCATTAACTGTGAAACTGATGGTAGGTCACACGTGCTTCCCTTAGAAACACATTGCTGAGGCCTTCAGATGAGAGAGCAGCCTTGGTCTTGTGTGTGAGATAGACAGAGTGCAGGTGGGTCCAGTGATGTCTGCCTTCACAGCCTATCTAGGATTGGAGGGTTTGGAGGGAGTGGCCCCTGGTCTCTTAGGCCGAGGAGGGCCACAGAGATAAGTGCCTGAAGGCCTACTAACAAACACACACATATACCCATGTTCTGGGAAGAAGGAAACAAGAAAACAGCCTTGTGCAACAGATAATAAGGGTGTTCTACAGCTAAGGATGTGGCCTTGTGCCAAAATTGGGCAACTCTCGCCATCTCTGCTTCCAGGATTCAGCACATGCCCACATAGGTGCCTCCTGTTTTCGCAGCGCATGACTGGCTATTAATTCATCTCGAGTATGGATGGATAAAATAGATTCACATCGTCTTCCTCATCCGCTGTGTCTTTTCTGTTCGCAGAGGTGCGAGTTGTGCCCCCACAAAGACGGAGCCCTTAAGAGGACCGACAATGGAGGTAGAATCTCTCCTATCCACACACTTACACACACACACACACACACACACACACACACACACACAGAGAGAACATATGCATGCTGATTTGTGGTTGGCTTCTTGCATATTTTTGTCATTAATTGCACGTCATGGGCAGGTTTAAGGGGTGTGAGCATGCTGAGAGAGTTATGTTGCCATTGGTTCTGTGTCTATTTGTATGTGTCTTGCTGTGTGTGTATGGGTGCACGTTTGCTTCTCTGCGTTCCTTGCCAATCTATGTTTTATGAGTGCATGTGTGTTTATGAGGGGGCGGGCCAGGCTGGGTATAGTGCGTGGCCTGTGAGGAGTCTCCTCTCTGGGTTCAACAGGAGGTCAGCCTGGTGGAGACTGTAAATATTCTGTGTGTGTGTGTGTGTGTGTGTGTGCGTGTGCGTCTGCGTGTGTGTGTGTGTGCGTGTGTGTGTGTGTGTGTGTGTGTGTGTGTGTGTGTGTTTGAGTCGGTCAGAGAGGCACAGCTGTGGGATTGTGTCCAGGCCTGCAGGGAGGCATAAGGACAACACTAACACACAGTTTTACTACTTTCTCTTTCTTTTTACCCTCTCCGTGACCTCTCGCTCTCTCTCTTTCTCCAACTCTACTTTTATGTCACCCTCTCATTCCTTCTCTCTCTCTCCCTTCTCTCTTTTACCCTCTTACTGATCGGTGGGACCGCTGTTATTTCAGGTGGGCGAGTAATAAAGCATGGCAAACAGAGATAAGTCTTAGAGACTTGCTGCTGCATCCCATAACTGTTTCCTACCGTAGAGTGAGGGAGTGGTGGAGAGGCTGGACGAAAGCGAAAAGCCTTTTATCTGAGCATGGTTGCAAGGCTCCCTCTTAGGATGTTGTCGGTTGGTGCTCTTTTCAGAGAGGGACTGATTATACATAAAAAGATGGAAGTATTCAGCCATATAAAGAGATGCTCCAGCACCGCTCCATTACTTTATTAC
>OMLC01081599.1:0-16994 GCA_900302585.1 Regalecus glesne
CTTCTTCATGTTACATGAACCGGGGGTAATACAGTCTAAATGGACTTCGCTGAATGCTCCTATTCTCTGTAAAGAGTCGTAGCAGAGTTTTTGTATGTTTGAGCCCATTTACTGCTACTAAGTGGTGTGTGCTTTGCATTACTCCTGGCCATTTTCCAAAGCATACCATCATGTTTCAGATTATTTTTGTACCTACCCAGGAGCCATGGGTTTCCATTCATTTCAGCATGGTATGAAAACCAATTTGCACAGACTTGAAACTTGCTCGAGATAAGTAATCCATCAAGTGCGGATTCTGAGAGCGCCTTTTCTTTTGAGAAGACACGCTGCCGTTGTGGGACAGCACGAGCACAGATTGGTGTGAAAAGTCTTCCGGGCTGGCTGTGCTCAGACGTCCAGTTTCGGGAGAACTAGTTGTCGAACTATGCCATGTGGTTCATGAACTATGTTATATCATAGGAAGACTTTACACACAAATCTGCATTGTTCTGTTATATCTATCGATCGATCGATAGATATAACAGATGTTGCATTGTGATCAACCACTTATCTCAAGCCATTTTCAAGTCTACAAGCTGATTCTCAGACTGTCCTAAAATAAATGGAAGGGGAAAAAAAATGTGTCCAAGAATCTAAAATACGATGGCATGCTTTGGAAAATGGTCAGGGACATCGGTATGTCCGTTTGATTTAAACAATGCAGTTCCAGCAAACAAGTCCTCTGATACATTCTCTTGGCTTGGCACACAAACACGCACGCACAGATATACAGATACCACCACCCTGCATAAACTTGGATCTAGTCCAGAGCCATCTTTCCACTCCTGAGGGCCTGTGACGTTTGTTCTCCGAGAGTGCACTCCCTGGATACAAGTGTACACATACACAGACAGATTTGCCATGACTCTCCCCAGTGTGATATTAGAAAAACATAATAACAGCAGTGAATCACAAAGGCTCAGACAGTAAAATGCATTGTGTAAGTTCAGGCTCCCCGTCATGTCATTTGTATTGCATTGTGACCTCCCCTTGGGCGTATGAGGACCGAGAGATAAATAGGTGGCTAGAAAAAACAGGATACCTTTTGTGGGTTCATAACTGATCTTATTCTGTGTCTGCTTGCCCTTTCTTCCCACATGCTCAGTCCAGAGGATGTAGGGTGTGTACACACACACTCACATGCTTCTGCATGTTTGTCTTTTGTGGAATTGTCTTCCATTTGTGCTTACACGCTTACACAGCCAACGGGTGGGAGGTCACAGACCAAACCGCCGTTCTAAACCGCAGTTTCTGTCACTGAACTTACAAAGCTCTCAGAAAAGTCGCTGCGTTGTGCCGACTACCTTTGAATAACGTGGTGCCTAATAAAGTGTTCTTACTTTTCTTCTCAACAGAGACGTCAGACTTTTCAGAGCCTGAGCTGCCCTGGAATCTCTGCTGCTGACAGCTGCCACTCAAGCTTGCCCCTCCCCTCATTCAGGAGCACCGGCCAATCAGATTCAGACTTCACCCCTGTGTCTGACCTGGGATTGGAGGCTCGGCAGCAAACGATAAGGAACGAGGAGGAGGAGGATTCCTCCTACGAGGAGCTGGATAGCGACTCGGCGTGTAGCGTGGACTCCAGGACCGGGTCTCCTGTGGGTGTAGTGGGTAACAAACGCATCCTCTGGAAGGGTGACTGTGGGACACAAAGGGACATTTTCCAGCTGGGTGGAGAGCTGGACCTCGACCAGATCGAGAGAAACTGAAGGTTCGGCAGAGAGGAATTAAAAGCCTATTGACTTGATTGTTTGAGAGTGTGGCAACAAATTGGGGAACATCACACGATGGTGTTCCAGAAGATGGCTAGCAAGAGAGGATGTGAGCAAAAGGAAGGAACACAGAATGGAGAAGTGTTTTGTAATGCTGAAAGGGAATGATGACACGCCAAAAGTGGTGGGGATGACAAAGGACTGAGGATGTTGGGCCCAGAATTTTGGATGTCAGCTTATTGATTGGCTTCTTTGACTTATTAATGACACATACTTGCCTTGAACAGTCTCATTGTCTGTCAAATTTTATCAACAAAAAAAAAAGAGTGACCTTAGCTTTCTTTATTTAGGTATGTCTTATGAGAATCATGTGACCCCCCTCCCCTTTGTATTCTCATTCTGATGACCTTTCCAAAGCCAACTAACCCTTAGGGTTGTAGTACTGTAGCAGTAGCCATAGCTCGGCTCTCCTCGATGTAGCTCCATTTTTTTATTTTTTTTTAAACAAAAAACGATATAAAAAAGAGAGAGGAGGGTATGAAGCATGGGGGAAACAGAGAGGGGTAGGGGAGATGTAAGCACAGCGTTGTAATCTTGATCTCCTGCTTGACCCGTATGATGATCCTGTCTGAAGAGACAGAATGTGCTGAATGTAAATAAGCTTTAAGTGTATGGGAGACGACAGACTGTGCCCTCTGTTTGATACTTTCTTCTATTTCACCTCAGAGAATCTAGTCCGAACTGAAGCAAATGTCTCTGACCTTTTTCTAGTTTCTTAATATGCAAAATATATATTTGAATAAAACACTGAATCTTGAGTTTTCAGTTCTAATATCGATGTATATTTTTCTAAATGTTTTTTTAATGACCTGCTTGTAAAGGAGCAAGAATGCAAGTCCTTCCTTTTTAACAGAATAGATATGGAATAAATTGACAAATTACAACACATCTTGATTTCCACGGAGTCATTTCCTTATTGATCAAAGTGCTTGAGCGTAGCGGTGCTTAGCAGTGTCACCTCATAGGAGGAAGGTCCTAGGTTCAAATCCCAGGCCGTCCCAGGTCCTTTCTGTGTGGAGTTTGCATGTTCTCCCCATGTCTGTGTGGGTTTCCTCCCACCATCATAAAGACATGCATGTAAGGGTAACGACTCCTGCCTGTGCCCCTGAGCAAGGCCGTAGAAAACATGACTGGAGTTGGTCTCCGGCCACTGCAGCTGCTCACTGCTTCCATACGATAGGATGGGTAAAATGCAGAGAACACATGTCCTGATAACCCGTAACAACAAAATAAAGCATCTTCCTTCCTCAAACGTAAGACGTGTGTGAGAGGAGGATCTGCCAAGATGTAAAACCTCTTGAGTTTCCAGGCTCACGTGAAGTGTTCTGCCAAAACTCTCCTTGGTTCACAGCGCGGCTTTGACTTTTCACATCTGCCACACAAACTGTTCCCAACTTAATGGTTACCTTGCAGCTCGGTAAATATCCAGCAATTGTGTGATGCCATTACATTCATCCCCCAGCACCAAACAAAGTAGCAGGAAGTCTAGACATGGAACATCCCTGGCCAGTGACCTTGCAGTGACCTATAGGAGGTGATGTCAGAAGAATTTGTCCCGAAAGCTTGACGGCAGACAGACAAACAGGCCGTTCGGGCGCGTCTGCTCCTCTTAGGGATATCCTGTCACGTACCTCTCTCATGTCTCTCCAAATCACAGAAATGAGCTAAAAACACCTGTCACCTTGACAACACAGCATTGTAGAGGCTGCCTTTTTAGAGGGCTTGTTCTTTATCAGCACTTTGTCTCCATCAGCGTCTTAAGGGACTGACACAGTAATGGGACGGATTGTTTTCCCAACACCAGGAGGGAAGCATCGACTGCCAGACTGTGTTTACCTCCAAAACAGGATGTTCCAACCTTTCAATGATCAAAAACTTGGAGGAAGATAAACTTCAACTCAACCCTGAAGTATTGGCTCACATATACACCCACACGGATACAACACTCTCTCTCTCTCTCTCTCTCTCTCTCTCTCTCTCTCTCTCTCTCTCTCTCTAAGGACCTCAACAGCTACAGGCCAGTGGCACTAACATCACATATGATGAAGACCCTCGAGTGGCTGGTCCTTGGTCATCTCCGTCCCCTGGTGAGCCCAGTGATGGACCCACTCCAGTTTGCCTATCAACCTGGCATTGGAGTGGATGATGCTGTCATCTTCCTCCAACACTGAGCTCTGTCCCACCTGGTGAAGCCTGGGACCACTGTGAGGATCATGTTCTTTGACTTCTCCAGTGCTTTTAAGACCATACAGCCTGTGCATCTGGGGGACAAGCTGGAGCATACAGGGGTGGACCATCACCTCACAACATGGATTTTGGACTACCTCACCAACCGCCCACAGTATGT
The DNA here is from genome assembly GCA_900302585.1 of Regalecus glesne. NCBI lineage: Eukaryota > Metazoa > Chordata > Actinopteri > Lampriformes > Regalecidae > Regalecus > Regalecus glesne. The sequence continues at coordinate 4,159 of OMLC01081599.1, forward strand.
GAGGACACGAGACTGCGAATCAGACATAGTTGTTAGTAGTGTGGGGGCCCCACAGGGAACAATCCTCGCTCCTTTCCTCTTCATCCTCTACACTCCAGACTTCTCTCATAACTCGCCACACCTGCCAGCTATAGAAGTTCTCTGATGACTCTGCTATCGTCGGCCTCATCACAGATGGGGATGACAGGGAGTACAGAGAGCTAATTCAGAACTTTGTGGAGTGGTGCAAGCAGAACCACCTCCAGATCAATGTGGGTAAAACCAAAGAATTGGTGGTGGATTTTAGCTGGTTCGCATACTCCGCTCTGACACCGGCAAACATCCAGGGGATGGACATTGACATGGTGACATCTTACAAGTACCTGGGTGTTCACCTCAACAACAAACTGGATTGGACTGATCACTCAAGAGCATTGTACAAGAGCGGACAGAGCAGACTATATCTGCTAAAGAGACTGAGGTATTTTGGAGTGCAGGGGGCACTCCTAAAGACATCTTACAACAGGGTGGTGGCACCAGCCATCTTCTATGGAGTGGTCTGCTGGTAGCAGCATCTCAGCAGCATCATCTCAGCTGCGGATAGGAAGAGACTTGATAAACTGGTAAAGGGAGCTAGCTCTGTCCTGGGATGCCCCTTCAACAATGTGGAGGCAGTGGGACAAGGGAGGATAATAGCTAAGCTGCCATCCATGATGGCCAATGGTTCTCACCCCATGCAGGACATTGCTACACTAGAGAGCCCCTCAGTGACAGGTTACTCCTTTCAAGGTGTTTGAAGGAGCATTTCCACAGGTCTTTCCTTTCCGCAGCTGTCAGACTATATAATCAGCCCTGCTCCCCCAGTAGAACAAATTCAATACATGAACAACAATATCAGCATACTATTTAATTAAAGCAGAGCATATTTTTCCTGTTCATACTGTATATAGTGTTCATATTTCCCTTTTGTTTAAATTGCTGTTACATATTATGCTATAAATTTGCTGCCTCTCTTACTGTGCTTTCCACTTTGCTGCTGTAATACTGTAATTTCCCCTTGTGAAACTAATAAAGGAATATCTTGTCTTACATTTAATGGTATTGTAGTGAATTTGGAGGGGCAAAGCCAAGAACTGAACCTGGGTCTATGAACGCTACAGTATTCTTAACAATCTGGCTATGCTAGCAAACTTTGCTAGCTAGCAAGAGACGTCTTTGGGGAACCAAGCCACACTTCCTCTCATGAAGCCTTTAGAAGCCAATTGTGAAGAAACTTAACATGAAGTACAACACCACTTTGTCCTCCAGTACTCGAGTGGAATGTCTGTTTAGTCATGGAGGCAATCTTTTGACAGTATCTCAAAACAGGATGAGGGATGGCCTTATGCAACTGCTCCGTTACAACCTCTTGTCCAGTTTTATTTTGACTGATACAGAACAGGTAATTTATTTTTGACCCCTCCCCAAGATTACACTTGTTCTTGTGAAATGGTTGTTTTATTGTGAATGTTTCTTTTCTTTTTTTCTTAACACTATCCTAAAAGTGTTCTTTTTCGAATTTTATAGGGACGAAGTGCGGATATTTACCACCGAATTCCTGCGACGATTGTGAAATGTTACACGCAGATCACAAAAAGAGGTGAATCGTTTCAACTGGATCAGAACTGACATCTTCAGTCAGACTGAAGATGTCACCTGTTTGAGTGAAGAAAGGTTTCTGAATAAACTTCTGATCTGGTTGAACAGAGTCATCTCTTGTGATTCCCTTACCCGGATTATTCAGCATGCATCAAGAATATACAAATATACAAATATTTTAGGATTTTTCTGCCTAAACACCAAGCTTCTGTTTCAAGTATTATAGGCAGCAAATACTCTGACTTTATGTTTGCTATTATTTTACCAAATTGCAATAAAAAGTTAGATGTTGATCTGGCAATGTCTTGACACTAAGCTATGGTGTCCACAGTTTTATTTTAAGTTTGATATTAGCAAAAAGAGAGCACACATAAGGCACACACATACATTTGAAAAATTGTAAAAATTTAGACAGTTTATTTTTCGATGAGATTCATTAGATTAAAGGAAAAAAAAAGTTAAATATTTGGTTTATCAGGCATATCTTTGCAAAAACGTGATTGATTTTGATGATTTAAAAGATAGTAGGTTATGTTATCCTGATTTTGTATCCCAGAATGATCTCATAGTAAAAAGAGGTACTGAAGTTTAACCTTGTTATGACTATTATTTTGTTGTTGTTGTTGCTGTTGTTGTTTTGTGTATCGCTGAGGGGCATTCCACATAAGTGGCAAACCTTGGTAAATTAACACATTGATTTTGATAATAGAGGAGCCACACTTTCATCTTCTCCATTAAGATTACTGTAACGGCCTTTACTCCTGCCTCAATCAAGCAGCCTTAAATCATTTACAGCTGATTCAGAATGTAGATGCTAGATTACTCACCAGTATTAGCCCTAGGTCCCACATTGCCTCCGTTCATTCATCACTCCATTGGCTCCCTGTAAAATTCAAAATTAACCTACAAGAGTTTGTTGATTACATTTAAGGCACTGCATGACCTCATCCCCAGTCATATTTCTGATCTTCTCAATCCTCATTCCACTTCCCGACCGCTCCGATCCTCAAATCTCTGTCTTATGTCCATTCCCTGTCCAACTGCAAAACAAAGGGTGACTGCACTTTTGCTCTTTTAGTCCCAAATCTCTGGATTAAGCTTTCCTAATCCATTAGGGAATATGATAAATATGTTTGATTTATTTTAATCTTCTCCCTCTGCACAAATGGCTGTACTTCAGGATACCCATCTATTAAATTCCTGAAGTTTGCAGATGACATGGGCATCATTGGCCTTCAGATCAACTGCACATGAACAAATAGACAGAAAAATAGCTTCCGTCCAAAAGCTGTGGTTCTTATGAACTCAGATATCTCAGTCTGACAAAAATGAGGTGTTGCCACCATTATGGACCTGCAACATTGGCAATATTTACTTGGATGTCACTTTAAGTCATTCCATCTGTCCACCACACCTTGACTACTTTTTTGCTGATGATGTTTATGCACCTTATAGGTTATTCACTAACTATTGTATTTTGTACTTTATATTGCTCATATTTTGAATGCATTGTTTAAACACTGTACTTTTCATTCCCGATATTAGGGTGATATAGGCTGACACGATTATAATTTAATTGTGCTTGCGCTATAATGATAAGGTTGTTGGATCTTGAATCTCTTGGATACTAAATGAAGCCTGGCCTCCCCATAAATATATTCTAATGAAAATAAAGAAATGTATTATTCCAAAGGCTGTGACTACATTGAGTTTTGCCACTTCCCTGGTTTTTCTTCATCAGCTGGTCTAGTGAGTGAAACAGTGCCACTCTACATGCATCACAATGTCCATTACTTGCTCCTTTGCTCTGTTTAGCGGTCAGTAAAAAATGGGTCCAATGGCTCAAAGGAGGGCAGTTTATATTCGCTAACCCTCGAGAAAAAAGTAAACATTTTTGCCAATCAGACTGAGGCAACTCATCATTTGAAAAATAACACAAAATAAAAAAGAGAGCAGGTTTATCCTGGCTCCTCACCAATCAAATCACTGCTGTCATAAAAAAACTGCCTACTGGACAGAGTGCGAATGGAACCTTTTACCAGGTCTGATAAAATCCCTAAATCCCTTACCAGTATAAGCATCCATCCACTCATCCATCCATCCATCCATCCATCCATCCGTCCATCCATTGTCAACCACTTATCCGAAGTCGGGTCACGAAGGAAGTGGAGCCTACCTCAGATCTCGTTGGGTGAAAGGTGGGGATACATCCTGGAAAGGTTGTCATCACATTCTACTCAAAACCCTTTCCAATTCCTCCCCTCTGGTAGGCGCTACAGAGCATGCCAAAACTACCCGATACAAAAACTATTTCTTTCCACGGGCTGTCATTCAAATCATCACTTGACGATGTTACAGTTCAAAAACGCATATCATAAATATGTTGCTGTTAGGGCTGTGGCAGCACAGAGCGTCTGCGCCTTTGGCATTGACGGGCCAGATTTTGCGGGTTCGAATCCACCTCAGGCATGTAAGTAACCTGCTAACATTTATTTCAATATATCTGATGTATTCTCTACACCACTGAGTTTCAGTACTTCTCATTTTCGACTGTATATAGCCGATCCTTATGTATATATATATATGGATATTTTCTTGTTGTTGTTCTTTATGGAGCACCTATGAGAGCTATGAAACTGAAATCTAATCCCATGTATGTGAAGACCTGCATGACCGATAAGCACATTCGGATCTATATTTAACTCGTTCCAACACGTTTCACTGTTTCGATTTCATTTCACGCGAGACATGGAAGCTTCTAAACGATAGCACCGTGTATGACGTTAAGATGATTTCCGTCTGATAAACCAATCACAGCCGGGCCAAGGTTCTGCTTAAAAATTCAAAAAACGAAGTTAGTGTGTCAGTACAAGCGGACGGCAAGGATAATTGCTTTATTAACTATATAGTTGTATTGCGTAGAGACCACGAAGACCAAGCTCGTAACAAAGATCTAGAAGCTATTCATCTCCGGACTGTGACCATGAGGAGGAGGTTAGTTGTATCTTTTGAAATTAATTTACATTTTCAGTGTTGATTGCCAACGTCCTAAATTTAACTTCCTAGCCAACTGGTCCTCTCAGCATTTACCTTGAATGGGTGCCACTCACAATCAAATCAGAATGCTGGTATTGATTCAGTTTGGGGTCAGTAGCTTCAAATAACTTGTAACATAGCGTTGGCAAAAAAGCACGTTATTAGCTTTGTCTTTAAGCCTAGCTGACCAACGTATGCGTATAAGCGCCGATGAGTTCAGTTGTTAACTTTGCTGTAGGTTTTGCTGACTTTAGAATTCAATATGTTGACTGGTTTAGGATGTTTTTACTTCTTTCTAAAAAATCCTTGTTGCTGACTTATTCGCCACCCTGTTTTATTCCAGCGAAGCCCACGCAGTAGAGTCTGTGGCTTGTCTCAATAGAGCACTCATCAAACTCAAGGACATATGGGAAGAGATAGGAATCCCAGAGGACCAACGCCTCCAGAGAACCAACGTTGTCCACCTGCACATTAAAGTGGGTTTAGCACTGACAGTCGAAGTCTGAACTTGTTTGTACACATCTGAGGAGAGTCAACCCTAACCTTGTTTTACCTTGTATTAAAGGAAATGCTGGACATGATGATTGCAGAGGAGGAAGACTTGAAGAAGAGATTAACCATTAGCATTGAATCCTGCCAGAAGGAGATTAGTGATTTGTGTAGTGAGCTTCAGATGCCACCCTTTAAGGTACAGCAACATTTTATATTTTTTAATTTTCTCAAGTCTTTCCATTCAGTTTTTCGTTTCAGTCTTTTTGATTCCAAGATTGATGGTTGGTCTTTATATATACTTGTTAATCAAGGTAAGAGAATAGCAAAAACAGGTTGAACCCATAGCACACCTATGCTTCTGCCTATAGTACTGCCACCTTCACGTGAAGTACATGGATGGAGGACACCTTCAAGAGCAGACACACTTGGTCATTTAAAGGTGATCCTATCACTAATGTCAGGGTCATCCTGTAGTTTCAAGGGTTGCTTTGGATGATTACTGTGCTTTAAACATCAAGGAAACCAAACGGATGCAGGCTATGACAATGACACGACCTAAGATGTCAGGCCAGGACTCCACAGTGTCCATCCATCAACAAGCCAGTGGCCATTTTTAAAGATGAGGACAGGCCCCATCTTGATGGCTTTTTTAATATGGGTGTGGATGCCTACAGTCATCTTTGACTGAGGATGTCACCTGTAATGAGTGATCAATGTTTCTTTCAATGAAAGTTGCATTCAGATGAGTTGATTCAATTTTTTGTGTGATTTTCCTACCTGGATTATTGAGCATGCATAAACAATCCTTGATGGGGAGAAATGCTGGTTTTAATGGGGAGCCAAAAAAAGGAATGACCATCCCTGAAGGGGATGGGGCTAAAAGTGAATCTGTCACCATCTTACAGTGCTATGATTGCAACTGTTGTCCAATCCTCTGAAAACTACACATGACTATTGAAACTCCATTCAATTGCCTTTTTTTTTTGTAGGAAATCATTGTTTCAGTCATGTCAATATATTATTTATATGATTGGGGTACATCTGATGAGACTGAATAAGTAACTCGGATGAGTAATGGAACATTTCTCCCCTTAAACATTTTGAACTGATTCGACCTTTGTTGTGATTTTGGTTTTATTTCAGGAGGAGGGGGAAGAGGGAAGCACCATGTTGCAGCTTGAGAGGGACAGACGCACACAACTTGAAGTGATGAGGAAGCACAAGAACCAAAGAATGGAGGAGCTCAAAGACCTTACTACTAAGGACCGTGAGCTTTGCTGCATAATGTCTTCAACCCCTTTCTGCATTGACCAGGACGCTGTCCCCTCACTGGAGCAATTAAAGACTTACCGTTCCTACCTCAACGATCTGACCAAAGAGAAGGTTCCTCTATTTTAACTTGTCGTTCTCTCTTGATTGTGATGATTGAAGCTGCTGCATGTGTTTAAATGCAACAGCGTTGTGATTTAAAAAAAAAAGGTTTTGCTTTCATTCATCATCCGAGGCTATAATATATGCTTTTTTTCGCTTTCTTTTGCTCCTTCAGGAGCGTCGTCATGATGAGTTTGTTGAGATAAAGCAGCAGATCATCTCGTGTATGGATAATCTGGGACGTCTCCCAGAAACCAGCTTTGAGAGGGATGTTGTGTGTGAAGATGAGGAAGCCTTCTGCCTATCAAATGAAAATATTGCTGCTCTCAAACTACTGCTTAGTCAGGTGATAATGTCGGAGGCTACTAATATTGTTATGCTAAAAATTACTAAATGTTTTGTGCAGTCAAGGTAAATGATACCAGAACAACACAATATACCATGATAACAACAATGAAGACACAATCAAAGATAACAAGTGCAAATTTTACTCAACGCCTTTTCTGTAGTTTGAAGAATGTAAGGCCAAGAATGAACGCTGTTGTTCAGAATACCGTACTAAGATCTTGGAACTGTGGGATAGACTGGAGATTCCTGAGGAAGAGAGGGCGGCCCTCTCTGAAGATATGGTCAGCTCAAAGAGGAAGAACATGGAAGCAGTAAGAATACTTACATTTACCTTGGCATTTTTCAGATGTTTATTTTGCACTCAAATGTGTTATTTCACAAAGATGTTTCCAGTTTCACCATAACATATCAAAACATAATTACTCATTTGTGTTTTGCCTCTCCAGCTCCAGGAGGAGGTCCAGCGTCTAAATGTGCTGAAGATGAAAAAGATACAAATTTTCATTGAGGCCATCAGAGCTGAGATTTCTCATCTCTGGGATAAGTGCTTCTACAGTCAAAAACAACGCAAGGCCTTTACTCCTTACAATGATGGTGAGTGGCTGGTTCAGAAGAATATGATCTGTTTGTGCTGAATACAAAGAGTTGATTATCCCTGAGAGCAAGTGGTTCTAAGCATATGTTTCTTTGCACAGATTATCTAACTGAAGAGCTTCTGAGTCTACATGAAGCTGAAGTTTCAACTCTCAGGAAGTGTTACGAAGATCACAGAGAACTCTTTGAAGGGGTCACTAAATGGCAAGAGAACTGGGTACTGTTCATGGAACTTGAAGTAAGTACTTTTGAATGTGAAATGTAGCAATAAACAACTTGCTAATAATTAAAGGGCAATTTTGTTATTTTTAAACATAGCCCTGCAATGAACAGAATGAAATGGGCTGCATTGTAATCTGCCAGGAAAAATGTGCCCATCAAAGTATGATCACTAAAAGTGACTGTTTTTGCTGTCTGGCAACATCAATGAAAAGGATCCCTACAGAGAGAGACCCTTTATATTTAGTTTATTTAGGTCTGTTACAACAGATACCTAACTATTTGTAAGTAGGGGGATGGTTTCAGATGTTTCCAAAATGATTCAGGCTGGCAGGCACCATCAGATTATATTGCAACCCATTTTGTGATTGCTAGCTGAAGAGTTCTCACTCAATACTGGATCAATTCTAAAAAGGGTTTATACCCATTAGTCATTTAGACCCCAAATTATGGAAAAGTAGAGTTCAGGGTTAAAAATGCCAGAATTACCCTTTAAAAGTGTGTTCCCCTCCCTCTGACAGAAAAAGGCTAGTGATCCATCCAGGTTAAACAACCGTGGTGGGAACCTTCTTAAAGAACAGAAGCAGAGAAGTGAGCTGCAAAAAAGTCTACCTCGGGTGAGAAAATATCTTTTAGCCAACACAATAAGCCTATGTTGCACAATTATTCATCAAGTGGCTTTAATTTTTCTCTCAATTAAAACTAAGGAAAAGCTATCATCAACATTGCATGGTAATAGTTTCACTCTTTATTGGACACTTTGTTGGTAGAGAGAAATATGTAATTCCTTGTATTTTGCAGTTGGAGAAAAGCCTGAAGATCCAGATTGATTTGTGGGAGAATAAGTATGGGGAGGATTTTCTGGTTAATGGACTAAAGTTCCTTGAGTACGTGGAACAGCAGTGGACTACCCACCAAACGGAAAAGGAGCAAGAGAAATTGGAACGGGTAACCTGGAAAACACTTTAAAAGTCTTAGTCTTGTTCACTTGGATTTTAATTGGATTTCAGCATAGTTACATTGTCTTGTTGGTTTTTTTTAAATAGCAACTGAAGAAAAACAAACGATCTGACGAGAAAGTGAGAACATTATGGACACCATCTAAAAGGAAGCTTCCTGGGAATCCTACGCCTGGTAAAGTGCGAAAAGTAAGACCCATATATGTTTAATTCACTGTTTTATGTTAATTAAGTGCACATAAACTTTATGTTAAGAGTCTGTAAATATAAAAGTTTGCGTGGCTTCAGTATTGAAAACTGGCTCTGACTAAAGCTAAGAATTGAGTTCAAAGCTGCTTATCAAACTCTGAATGTATGATTACATTTGGACTAGTAAAACTAATGAAATGCATTGGGTATCAAAGATACGATCTGAAATTGAAGCACACAGTAAAGGGAGTGAGTTGGAAAGGATTTGCAGCAGGATAAGGTTGTGAAGGATAGAAATGTAAATGTGCTGACAAGCAAGTAGTGAAAAGGTGAAAGACTACTTTGAGGGGTTGATTAATGAATGAAATGAGTTAGAGATGAATGTATGATTATGGGATAGTAAATCAGGAGGAGTGGGGGATTAGCAAGGAAAAAGTTGAGGCAGCTATAAAGAAGACAAAGAGTGAAAATGTGATCACCCCAGATGACATACCAGTGGAGTTATGGAGGTTTTTAGGAGTGATGGCAATGGAGTTTTTAAACTAGATTATTTAACACAATCTTGGAAAGTGAGATGATGCCTGAGGAGTGAAGAAGAAGAAGAAGAAGCATACTGGTAACAATTTTCAAGAATAAGTCCAGGGCTGTAATAACTACAGATGTACAAAGTTGATTAGCCATAGTATGAAGATATGGGAAAGAGTAGTGGAAACTAGATAAAGAGGTGATGATTAGAGCAGCAGCAGTATGGTTTCATTCCAAGACAGAGCACCACAGATGCAGAGTTTGGATTGAGAGTGACTGACAAGTAGGGAGGCCAGAAGAAACTAATTTGCGTTTTTGTGGCTTGAGCGAAAATGTATGACACGGTGCGGAGAGAAGGTATCGTACTGTATGAAGAAGTTGGCAGTGGCAAAGAAATATGTAAGAAAGTAGTATATGAGAGCTGTGAGACAGTGATGAGTTTGGTAGGAATGACTGATGGGTTCATGGTGGAGGTAGGATTACATCATGGATCAGGTCTAAGGCTTTTCTTGTTTTCAGTGGTGACAGACAATACAAACAATGTTGTTAATCCCGCTTGCAGTAATTTATTAGCAGCAGCTTGTTTTACACAAAACACAGTTACATGCAAATAAAAGAACAAGACAAAAAATAAATAGCAACACTTCAGGGAGCTAAATTTGGAATACATCTTTAAGTAATTAATATTGATAGGCTAGTTAAACTTTGCAAACACAATGAAATGATCAGCAAAGCATGCTATGGAGCATTTAGTTGTCAAATTGCAGTGGGGATTAATGATTTAGAATGACTGTAGTTAATTTTACAAGCAGGTAAAAAATGAATGCCTGATGGGATCACGAAAATGTACTTGTTTACATGTCCAAAAGAAGCCAAACTAATTGCTGCTTTCTGGAGGATTTGTTGGTTTCAGAAATGATTCCGATCTCCGTTTCACTACAGTGATCTTGGAACAGATTTTAACAATGCTGTCCTGGCAGTTTCTGTCTTTTACTGTAAGGCTGTGAAAATATTATATAAAAGAAAACTCAGAAGAATCTCAATAAAAGATTAATAGTAGTGGTAGAGGATACTGGGACTAAGGGGAAAGGTATTTAGTTTACAGAGAAGTTGAATTTCTATCTTCACAATAGCCTCAGTGTTCACATGAATTTAAAGAGGTCATTGATGTAATAACTTCTATATATTCATTATTTTTGATGCTCTCACTGGCTGCATTTGTTGAGTCTAAAAATCAATCATCAGTTCCTCTGTTTTAGAAATATTTTAAGTACAAAAAAGTTATATCAAAAAAATCCTGTGCACTGATTCTGAACCCCGGAGAAGGGTCCGCAACATAGTGTCATCAGAAAATTGACCAAATAGCTGTACCCCTGCGTAAATCAGCATACATAATAAAGAATATGGCTGAAGGTATTTTTCCTTCTGGTGACCTTGTGGACATAGTTACAAAGTCTGAGAGCTATTTACAGACACCCTCTGCTCTCTGTCAGTCAAGAAGTCCAAGTTCCACAGAAGTCCAAGTTCCAAAATCACATGGTAACCTATCTATTAAAAGATGTGGCTGTATCATATTGAATGCCAATGAAAAGTATGCAAATAAAAACCTGTTATGGGCTTACTATATCCTCTATTGATTTTTTAATATAATTTAAGTATAAAAAGCATTGCATCCCCCACACTGCTCCCTACCTGGCAAGTGAATTGCAGTGGATCAAGTTTCACATTCAGGGGCCTCCTGTGGCGTAGGGTGTTAAGGCTCTGTCTCAGGCAGTTGGGTGTTCGAATCCCAGCTACGCCATTTCTAACCATGGCCAGTGTTCCATAGTGGGGCATAATTGGCTAAGCCACACATGGGTACATGGGTATTTGGGTTAGGTTGGATAAAGTATTCTGGGTTTGCTGGTGTCCCCCTCTGGGTCGTCCGGTCACTCGTGGTTAAATGAACGGAAAGTAATCTGCTTCATTCTCCTCCGACGGCAAAGCACTGTGCTTTCCTTGCGAGATGGCGATGTGTAAAATAGCGAGGGCTAGTCGTCATGTGACTTGGAGGACTCACATGCTAGACGTTCTAGAGGGGTATCAAAGCAACTGACCCAGCAGTTGGTAACTTGGGGGATTCGGGTAGGGGGAAAAAAAGAAGAAGAGGAAAATGTTCTACATTCATAGTTAACATAGCTAAGCTTATAACATTTTTTCAAAAATATTTTCATTATGTTAGTGCTATGTACTCCGTTAGTGCGACCGGTCTAAAATAATTAACTTTCCCAGGACTGGTGTTCTTCGGGATAGGTATCACAGTATAAAATTTCAAGATAGCTGGAATTTGGCCACGGTCAAGGTGACATAAGGAAGATATGGTGGAGGAAACCACTAAACTGGTCTGTACATGATATCTGGAAGATATGGTGGAAGACACCATTAAGGTGGTTTGCACTTTAGCACAATGTGCATCTACAAATGTGATCTGGACATGGGGCCTTCCTGATGTTTACCCATTTTTAAATATCTTTAATCCTGACTGATGACAATATCAGTCAGGTGAGTGACTCTAAGGAGAAAAGCTTTTAGAACAGTCGTGTATTTCTAAGTTGGAATAAAAGTTGTGACAATATTTGGGAGATCATTATCATTTATTCTCTCAATTTCAAGAGGTCTCCTGTCACTGTTTTAATACCCTCTAAGGTGGCTGCAGATCCCCACTGCTAAAATGATATTTATTTTGTAATTCAGTTTTTTTTTCTTCAAACACGGTGCAAAATAGCAATTACATTCAAGGTATTTAAATGAATAGCATAATACACTGTTGCAACTACACCCTCACATACTACATTATCCCACAACACAAAAACACACAACCAACCAAACACAAATAGCCGCAAAGCAATCCCACCCACCCATTACACAACATGATACACAGTACCTTAAGGTCAATTATTATTACATTTTTTTCTACTGATCCCCATTTTAATATATATCAGGAAACTCCCCCACATAGCAGATAACTTTGAGACTGAGTTTCTCACTTTGGTGAACATTGGTTTCCAAGAGGCTGTACTTGTCATGAGCTCAATCTAGTCCTTGTAACAAGGTGTACTTGTATTTTTCCATTTTCTTAGAATAATCTTAGCTGCATGAAGGTAGCCTGCAGGAGCTGGCCCAAACTGTGCCTTTGTAAGTCCAGTGTTTAGCACCGTTTGATCACCAAGTAGACAGAACCAAGGTGAGCTTGGCAAGGGCTGACCCAGCCACTCCTCCATAGTCCCAATCACTTGAGCACAAAAAGGCGAGACCAGTGGACAGTCCCACATGAGATGTAGAAAAGTACCATAGAGCTGTTACATTTCCAGCATTCATTACTTTTAATTAAATCAAGTCTGTTAAGCCTAACGGAGGTCCAGTTAGTATTTATTAATGATTTTGTATTGTATACATTTGGTCTTAATATCTCTCACTGGCCAACCCATGTTATGCACAATATTATGT
>OMLC01081600.1:0-23347 GCA_900302585.1 Regalecus glesne
GGCCGACTACAACCTGACCAAGACACGGGCTGACTGTAAGATCACACACACACACACACACACACACACACACACACACACCCTTGTACTCTATCTTTGTGGGAACCCCTCATAGACTAGATTAATTCCCTAGCCCTTAACCCCAACTGTACCATTGAACCTGCATGCCTGACCTTAATCCTAATCTCCTGGGGTTAACCCTAAAATAGAAGAAAGAACCGAGGGCTGGCCAAAATACCCAGAAAAAATTGCCCTTGGTCTGATGGTTACAACCACATATTGGTCCCAAAAAATGTAGAACTAAAAGAGATATTTTCCCACTTTCCTTTTTCGAATGACAGGCTATGAAATTAACGTATAAATCAAACATTTTAGGGTGAAACAAATAAAACTGGTAAGTGCCTGGTGTATAAGTGTGCTCATCCCTGAAGCAATACTGTGTTGAAACAATGTGGTTTTATTACAGCACTCAGTCTTTTGGGGTAAGTATATATTCTGGGAACATATCGACTTGGCAATACTTTCCCAAACACATCTAGATCCAGGTTTTCAATTGGACTCCGGTCTCGGCTCTGCCTGGACTGTTCCAAAATGTTCCAGTCTTTTATTTTTGTAAAGAGGATTTTCACCAAATCTTCTTGATCTTACCTTTGCTGGTGTGGATGCATGCTTTGCATTCCTTTTGCGCCTGCTGAAAGATGAAACTCCTCTTCAGCTTTCTAACAGATGGCTGAAGGGTTTTCGCCAAATTCAACTGGTATTTGGAGCATTTCTTGATTCCTTCCATCTTGACTAAAGCCCCGGTTCTGGCAGAGGAAAAGCAGCTCCAAAGCATGTTGCTGCCATCACCACGCTTCACTGTGGTGTATGGTAATGTGCTCTCTTGTTGTTGTTTTTTGCCAGGCATACCTTTGGAATGATGGCCAGAAAGTCCAGCCTTGGTCTTATCAGACCAGAACACATTTTTCCATTTGGTTATCTGGAACCGGATGTGTCTTTTTGAAAAATTTAACAGGGCTTTGTTGTTTTTTTTGTGCCGTGGGAAAAAGTTTCCGTCTCACCACTCTACCCCATAGCCCAGCCATATGAAGAATACAGGAGATTGTTCTCACATGTAAGGCACAATCAGTAACTGCCAGAAATTCTTGCAGCTCCTCAAATGTCGCTGTAGGCCTCTTGGCAACCTCCCTGACCAGTTTTCTCGGTCTTCTCATCAGTTTCGGAGGGAGGTCCCATTCTTGGTAAATTGCGTCCCCTTCCCTAGAGCAACTACCGTGAGATAATTGTGCAGTAACATCAATTAAAACTAACAATTTCTCCCATCCCCACACCGGCAAAACGTTTCCTGTCCACAGCGTCCACACGTGATCGACATGATATGAGGTCCCTGTCCACATTACCCCAAAATATGCACCTCCAGGATCAGCTTCTATGATGACCTGCAGACCCAGAAGGAGGACCGACATACCCAACCCTGAGTGACTGCTGATGAAGGCCTCTCCTTATATAAGATGGCTCCTCATTGTCACAAACCGTTTGCCTGATGGAGGTTGTCAGGGAAATCCTGCAGGAACAGCTGAATGTAATTTGGAGTTAACCAATCACTTTAACTGAGGGCAGGTGTACACTATTTAACATGACGACGTGACTGGTTGATTCTGAGCAGGGCCACATTCCCTGTTATAAAAGTGTGTGCACACTGATGCAGCCAGGCCCTTCTCAAGTTTCATATCGTGGAAGTGTTTGGATTCTTTCGCTTTAGTTTTTCATCGGTTGCAGTAAAATAAAAATAAATAAATAAAATAAAATAGGGCAAGTCCTGAAATGATTGATTAAATCCTGCTATTTTACCAGAGGTGTGTAGACTTTCTAGATCCACTGTATATATGCTTGGCTATACACATGAACATTTGTCTCCTCTTGCACACAATCTCTCTTCATCTGTCATTTTGGTGTTTCTGTGAAAGCTGATCTTTCATGTCCTCCGCTCGTGTCCCAGGCTACCTCCAGTGTATAAATGCCGAGGCCGTTTCCCTGGTGCAAAAGTACAGTCTGCAGATCCAAACCTTGTCGTACTCTCAGGCCATCATCCCCCTGACGGCTGACCAGGCTGTGGCGGAAGGCTGTGCTGTGGCTATCGCTTCAGACAGATGTACCGTCAACCTCATGCTTAAGGTGAGGACCACCGATCTGGTGTCTGCCAATAAGATGTGCAGGTACCTGGTTTAGCTTGATTTAGTGTCTGGTGGGGTTTCGTTATAGAGAAGCGCAAGTTGAGCACTAGGATTTTAACAACTACAGATTCGAGTGAGCTTAGTATACTTTTTATACTGTACCCCATCAAACTGGCTCTCAGCAGGTCAACCCATTCATAGGAACAGTGCTTACACACCTTCCTCCTATTTTCTTGAGATGAAACAACCAGACCCAATTTAAGGCTTTTTCTGTCCTTTTCTAACCTGTCCTTTAATTTTCCAGGGTCTCATTGATGTTGAGAAGGAGCTTACTAAACTGACAATGAAGAAAGCAGACCTGGAGAAACAGATGGAGAAACTGACTGAGAAGATGGCAAAGAGTGACTATAAGGAAAAGGTTCCTGTGAAGGTACAGGAGGTGGACGGTGACAAGGTAGGAACAAATATGAGAGCAACAGGGTTTTTTATTTTAATTCCAGGCATTTTTATGCATAACACATAAAACTAGACCTCTTCACACATGCAAGTGTGACTCCTAAAACGATACCATTTCCTTTTGTCTACAGCTGCGCCAGAGCCAGACCGAACTTGAAAAAGTCAAAGAAGCCATAGACAACTTCAAGAAAATGCTGTAAATCTCCCCCACGATGGTTTTAGATTTCTAATACCCCTGTTGACTTTTCCCCCATCGATGTATTTTCTTAATGCTTAGGGAAGGAGGGTGTCCGATAGGCAATTGTCCCCAGCAAAGCAATGTTCAGTTGCAACTTATTTATTCAACTTGTGATTAGATCTTTTTGTGAAGCACTGGGATCAAGTAAAGAATATGCCTGAGTAAATTCAAAGTCTTCTCCTAAATTTTATTTGTCATATTTCATACAACATGTAAGAGCATCATTTATGATACAGCTATATTCATAAAGACTGTTCACAGAAAAAGGAAAATGGAAAAAGTTTTACCAAGGCTTTGGCTGCATTGGTAAAAGAGTGTTAATTCCTTATCTAATATACCAACTAAGCTATTCTTATGCGGTATTGTGCATCATTTAAATAGTGGTGCATTTTGTCCGCTGGCCATCACCTCTTTACAAATGCAGCCAAAAAGGAAAATGGAAGGAGGGAGAAAAGATGGCTTGTTCATTCACTTAAAATGCATCCATAAGTCCATTTTTTTGTACGACTGTACACTAGCCTCATGAAAGAAAGGGTGCCTTTGTAAAGGTTTTCTGACAGTGAGGCTTACGAGCGAGTCCAGATTGTTTCAAATGCCGATGTTGTACATGCGGGACACCTGCTTGGAAACCCTTAAACAACATCACTGGTAGCAAATTCACACCATTGCTGGAACGTGCTCCAACTGAAAGCCACCCCAATCCTTTCCACTGCTTTTGTGTTTCCTATCCATCCCTCCATCCGTCCTGGTCTTGTGTCTTTTTGTTACAGTCTCCAGGGCTTTTGGAACTCGGAGAATGGTAGATGAGTACAGTGTGTAGTTTCAAAGTTTCTCATGTATTTCCGTGCCTGAGAGAAAAAGATTTGAGGAAGCACAGCAGTGAGGAAAAACAAAATACTGATTATTAGATTCAGACTGTCTGCATCTCGCAAATCTCTCTCGCTCTCTCCCATCTCTTTGGTTTTTACACGGAGTTGAATAAAGTCTAATTTGGCAAGCATTATCTAGGGAGGGAAAACATAGCATTAGCTGTAATTGATGGCACTCATCTTATTTGATGTTAAAAGACTTCAATAAGCCAAGCTTGGTGAAATATATTACACCAGTCAACCTAAGAGCACATGTGAGGCAGTTACTATGGTGACCAGAGATGTGTTCCTCGCTTGTAATGATGTCTGAAAAGCCGTGATTTCAGAGTGCAAGAAAGGGAGAAGGGAAGGCAAGTCGAGCCTGAATGAGAAAATGGAAGTTGTTGAGGAAAAGGAAAGAAGTCAATAAGTCTGTGTAAATGGGTGGATAACAGCCCTCCTTAAAAGAAAGTGAACTAGTTTAATAAATAAGGCTGTGATAGCCTAGCTGTAAGAGCATGCACCTCAGGAAATGACAAACCAGGCATGACAGGTTCAAGTCCACCACAGGGTGTCATGAAGGGCATCTGGCTTTAATCCCTAACACTGCATCTAGGTCTGTGTCCACCTCTACCATATGAGAACTAATCATGATGCACAGAAACTGACCTTTAATAATTATTTAATATTTTGAAGAAATGAAGGATTTGAGTGAGAGGTCCGTTTTTATATTTCACGATTAGTCCCCATGTTATGGGGATGGACACGAAATTAGATGGAGTTTGAGAGGGATTAAGGCCAGATGTCCTTCCTGATCCCCTGCTTCGAACCCACTGCGTCTAGATCTGGCTTGTCGGCTCCTCAAGCGCGCGCTCTACCCCACTGATCTACCGCGGCCCCCAAATGCAGGGTTTGAGTAAAAGATACATTTCTTACCAGGAAAAGAGCCAGCTGTCGTCTTCCCTCTAGCGTCATATCCTCACCTGTTATAAAAACATAGATTAACTTGGCTTATTTAGCTGTGGAGGGTGCTGAACAGAGTTTGACTGGTCGATGTGAACTATCCCATCTTACCCACGCTCCATGGGAAAAACACGTCTCTGTCTGTCTGATAGGACTGCAGGACAGAGACACACCAGTCATCGTCCACCTCATAGTTGCTGTACACTGATGCTAAAGTGAAAGATGGGTACTTGTTACGCACAGTTGGAAGTGGTCACGGCTTAAACCATCACTCCAAATAAATATACATTTTGCATCCCTGCAGGTGTAATATAATCTTCCTGCTTTCCAAATGCATAATGACTTTGAAATACCAGCAGGAGTTGCTGAATGGTAGTGATTGAAACTAATTAACCCCCCCACTCAAATTTAATTCAAAACATGCACAATGCCCCCTTGAATTAAATCCATTGAATTAAATCCCAATTTGCATAAAATGAAGGTATAAAAAGGTTAAACCCAGCCCATGGACATCTGAGGAGTTTCCAAAACCTAATTAAACATTGGCTGCTTAAACAATAGTAAGATGGCACGCCCATGTGCAAACAAGCTTACCTTCCTCCATGTGGTTGGAGGCTCCCAGCCACTGTCTGACAATTCTGATCCCGTCGTCCGTCATGAGCTTGGGGTACCTGGGTGGGGAAATGATGTCACATCGCTGCTAACAAGTATAGAGTTCTAAGGTGCAGATAAGGACAATAAGGACCCTCCGGGGAACATATTGAAGTGGCAGTCTTCCCAATACACACCTGAACTGCAGCAGTTTGAGCAAGAGGTCATTGCCCCTGTTGGACATGATGTCTTCTGGACCCCTGAGATAGAATAATTCACACAGTTACAAAAGACAACATTTATATAGTTTTACTAGTACTGTCAGCAGGCTTGGTTATAGCTGCCGCCAGTCCACCTCTTCAGAACTTTTGATCAGCTTAACATCTAAACAGTATCGTTTCCCCAAGAGAGGGACAATGACAAGTGAAACAAGGGGAAACATTTTTTAAAACGTGTGTCTGATAAGACGGATAGAAACAGACTCTGACAAGTGTATGATAAAAGATAATTAAATTGATCTTATCAATATTAATTTAGGACAATTTTAGAAACAAAGGGGAGCAAAAAGGAAAAATAAGGGGGAGATGGGACGAGGAAGAAGGATGTAACTGTACTTTAGTTAGGTGAAGTATTTATGAAGCTCATGTGTTGGTGAAAATATATATAATGGTACTTAGGTTTCTGAAAAGACAGCTGACAAAAGACCCATGCTAGAGATTCTTATCAAGAACAGAGAAAAGGTTACTGTACAGCTGTAGTCCACTCTGAGAAAACTAAATTTAAGTTTGACTCGGGGAGAAACTGATATAGTCATTTTTATGCAAAACATCTGCGTAGTGAATAATGGAGTTGTTGACAAGCACAATTATATTTTGGCATTGAACCATGTGGTTACAAGAAAATGGACTAGCCGCAGACCAAGAGCAAGAATGACACATTTGTTCTGTTTCGCCATCACCTATCAATCGCACTCTGTGGGCAGAACAATCTGGGATAAAATGGCTGCTTGTCATCTCTCACAAACATTGCATCTGAAATGATTCCATCGGACACTGGCCATAATATCTCCAATGATAGGATATGTGGTGTGTGTATGAGGCTACACACTGCACAACCAGTGTAATATTGTTACTGCACATTCAAAAATGTGGAGGATGGAGGTGACTCACGTAGTGGTGATGATCTCATCTTTGGTTCTTCGGATCAGGAGTACTGGTCCTGGGTATCTGGTTGAGCAGTTTCAATTTTATTGACCATATAGGAACATTAAGTTTAGATTTACTCTCATACGGAAGTGCTTTTTCTGCATTTATAAAGGTACTTGTAGAAGTATTTAGATACATCAAAGAGCAAGACCAGGATACACGTGCAATAACAGTGCAGACCTTGACTATCGACTGTAGCACAATGTCCAACAAAGTACAACGTGTGTACAACAGTAAAGTGATATATGAGATGGCGTTGTAAATGGTTAGCTTGTGCCAATGATAGATTGTGCTGTCGATGGCAGTAGCCACAACAATAAAACCTGCAAATAGATGGTAGAATTGAAATGGGTATTGTAAGTAGTAAACTTTTGCAAACAGTAAGAGAACAGGAGATATGTCAGCTTCACTGAGTGCCAGCTAAGTGTACACACCAAAATCTATCTTGGTTGGATGGCTTAATATGAAAACAATTGGAAAAACTGAAAATAAGAACCAAGTAAACAAAGTTACATGGGTATCTACTTTGGAGCTAGATAAGGAAAATGTGCCTTTGGGACTGGTGAATCAATTGTCAGTGTGCCTTGCATGATTTGTTTGTACTGTTATAAATTCTGAGTGCGGGTTCTACTCACTTGCAAAGCTGCTCTGCATTGTTGAGATTCATGTACTGCCTGACTGTGTGCTGCACCAGCGGTCCTGAGAAAACGAATTACATTTACTTTGCTGTAACAAAACTATCAGAGGTTTGTACAACGCAAAGAATACGCCCCTAAAACTTTGGACCTCTGGTACTTACTCCAGCTATCTGGCATGACCTTGAGGGCCAGGGGCAGTAGGTCGTCGAAAGAG
Source organism: Regalecus glesne (assembly GCA_900302585.1). NCBI lineage: Eukaryota > Metazoa > Chordata > Actinopteri > Lampriformes > Regalecidae > Regalecus > Regalecus glesne. The sequence continues at coordinate 7,328 of OMLC01081600.1, forward strand.
GCGTCCAACACCAATGACTGAATATCTGGGTATGACATCACTGCCCAGCTGGCTGAGAGAGGTGACAGTTTAGGTTGAGATGAGAGGGAGAGACAAAAGAAGAGATGAATCATGTAGTTCAGCATAGCTGCAAAGACAAGCTGATTCATGTACTGTAGATTGTGTTGTTTTGCATTGCGGTGTCCGTATACCTGTAAATCCTCCGATGGACCAGGCATAAATAATAATGTCACTGAGCTGGAAGCCGAGTTTGTGTACAGCAAACTGAATTACTACATCAATGGCATTGGCCTCATTCTGAGGGAAAGGCACTCCCTGGGAGAAAGAAGCAATAATGACTCGCGGTATCATACACATTCTGAAAACACTTAAGACTATTCTTGTTGAAAAGAGAATAGCATCAGTTGGACTTTGTATGTATTTAGCCCATGATATTGTATTTAATATATATATACATTAATTCCCTCATCAGTCCCACAAGGGAAAATTTGGAATGCTCTGTATTTTAACCCATCCTATTGTATAGGAGTGAGCTGCCACCATATGCAGTTAGGGGTTCAGAGTCTTGCTCAAGGACACCCCGACATGCTTTCTTTTTTTGAACCACCAATCTCTAATTAATAGATGACTGCCCTACCTCCTGAGCTATGTCGCCCTCATTATGTAGGGTGAAGTGGCTGGACTGCAGGTTCATGCAGTGGATAAAGTTAAGAAATGGTTGAAATTAATCCATCATCCATCGTCAACCACTTAACCAAAGTCGGGTTGCGAAGCCATGCTGGAGCCTATCCCAGTGCACATCAGACAAAAGACTGGGAGTGGGGTGGGGGGGTTTACACCCTGGAAAGATCACCATTCCACTTCAGTCAAGAAGACCTCAACACCATCTGCAAGGACCAGGGGTTGCATTTTAATTTAACAGAATTACAAACAGAGACACTATACTGCTTACTGTACTGCCTCCAAAGCCAGGATGGTTCCAGCCCAATACGGAGTATCCACCTATAGGAGAACATGAATTTAAATCATCTTTGAGTACTCAAAATTTATACGATCCTCCTTTATTGTAAAAATCCAAGTGAAATTGAATTAACTGGCTTATCAGGGGAATTCTTTACCCTCTAATGGAGTGTTCACACAGCCCACCTCGTAGAAGCCTGCGTTTCCCTCACAGCAGATGACCTATAGCAGAATGTATTAAACACAATGAGCACTGGCTGACATCAATAGTGAAACAATGTCCTTTTGGACTCCATTCACTAAACAATCTGGTCTGAATATTCACCAGAGTCTGGCCATTCAGTCCTCCATTTCTCCTTCGATCCACAAACATGGTGTCGATCTCATTTCCATCACAAGACACCAGCTTGTTCCTTTGGCCTTCAAACTACAATTATAAAAAAGGTCAACTAAGTCCACCAAACATTTGAAGGATTTCCCGTCTTGAGTGAAGACTTTTGGTTCTCACCTCCTCTATGAGCTGAGCCTGGCCTTGCTGGAGCATAGGTCTCATGGCTTTCTGCAGTAAACCCACAGAGCCAGGATACAGCATCCTCCTCCCAAAAGAGTGGGCAATAAGGAAACTGAGCAGAGTCAGAGAGAAAGAGAGACATGGATAAGTTGGCAAGCTTGAGAGCAACAAGCCAAGAACAACTTTACACCCAATAACAAGGCGTAGTCATAGTAACAAGATGCAATCTACCAGCCTGGGTTATGTGACAATAAGCTGTATATATACAGATGGGTGAAAAACTAAGAAAACATGATAAATGGTCTCAGTAAGGTGTTGGACCACCACAAGCCTCCAGAACAGCTTCATAGCTCCTTGTCATAGATTCTAAGTCTCTGAGCTCTATTTGGAGGGATGGAACAAAACTTCCAAAAGATATTCCTCATTTGGTGTTTGGATGATGTTGGTGGAGAACGTCGTCCAACACGTTGGTCCAAAAAAAATCTACATGTGTTCAACTGGATTGACATCTGGTGACTATGAAGGCCATAGCATACGATTTACATCATTTTAACAGTCATCAAACAGTTCAGTGACCCCCATTGTCATCCTGGAAGAGACCACTCACATCAGGATAGAAATGTTCCATCATAACCCATCTTAAGCAATCCTTTACAGAGACTTGTGGTTGGTTTTAGCTTGGTGTGATTCTTCCAGTGTCATGTTTAATTTGCATTTTACTTAGTTGATCTTTTACTCTTGTTTTTCATGATTGCATGTAAAGTACTTTGTAACAGTGTGTTTCTAAAAGTCTTATCCAAATAAACTTTATCTTCTCACTCAAAATAACTTTGTATTGATTAGCAGTGACCCTTCCCTCGAAACCAGGGATGGGCAACACAATCCATAAAGGGTTGGTGTGGGTGCAGTTTCCATCCAAACAGATGCAAACCTTATCCTGCAAATAAAGGTCCTTGGAAAAGACTATTGTTTGACTAATAGAATCAGATGTAGCTGCTTGGTTGGAACAAAGACCTGCACCCAGACTGGCCCTTTCTGGATCACGTTGCTCATAACAGAGCCCCTGAACCCCCTCACTATAGGGGTCAAGCATTTAGTTTTTCCCTTTAAATTCATCAACTGTCTATATTTTAAACTAAGTTCCTACAGCATAGTACCAGAACTACAGATGTGTAGAATAGTGGCCAGTGTTTTAAGGAGACTGCTTGAGTAGAGTATTGAATAGACTTATTATTTACCTGATAACATAGCATGGCAGAGTGCGTACTGTGTTTAGGACACCGTCTGCTGCTCCCCTGAGTTTGGGTTCTGGCTTTAACAGTGAGACACCCGCCTTGGACAACTTCCTGTCTCACACAACACAAAGGTTTACAATGACATAGAGAGATCCCACAGAACACATTACATTTAAGGGCATGCCCAACTTCTATGGTTTCCAATGTATTTTTAGTACAACTGGCCCTGGAGGGAACTGATGAGCTTGAGGGTTAGTGGATTTGAACCCACCACAGCACATCAGGAAAGGCATCTGGCCTTAATCCCCTAAAGTCAATCTAAGTCTGCGTCCACATCCACAACATGGGGACTGATTGTGACATGTAAAATTGATCTCTCACTTTAATAGAAGGAACAAAGTGGGTTTTCACTTTCCATGACTTATTCTGCGGCAATAGCAGAACTAGTCTGCTGAAACCAGATTATTATTGTGCCACAACAACTTAAAATTTTTTTTGAACATCTGACAATTCTGTTGGCTGTGCAAAACGCAACACTTTCCCAATTAACCTGTACCTTCTCTCACCCTGTAATTGGCAAGAAATTCTCCATGGAACTATGTCTTGCCTTCGCTTCTGGTTATGGCTATGCAGGTAAATTCAGAAGTGCCCTTACAACCAGAGCCTTTGAACACAAGAGTGTCAGCAGGGGAAAAGCAACACAATCAACTATGGTCCTGCCAAACCACCTGACTAGGTGAAAATTGGATGCTGAAAGGGAGACGTCAACAACCCTCTGTTGATTTGATACACTTTAGATTTTCATTCTGTACTCACCAGACCTTGGTGGCCTACATATAGATTTGAAGCAGTCCTCTTTACTATAATACCTCACCCTGCCATCAGAACTACATCCTTCCTTAGTTCTTGCAGGGTTTTTTGTTCATTTGTAATACTGATTCTTACATTTCTATTTGACTTTCAACCATCTTTACTTACATTACTGCATTTTTACTTTTGCTTAACCAGGCAGTCATATTGAGAATAAAAATATTTTTTATAAAGAGATCTAGCCAACAAAGCAGCCGCCGAGAAAAACACAGGATTTGGAATCCGCTCCCACAACATGGGGACTAATCATGACACATAAAACGGAGCACTCAGTAAACTTCAATGCTATTATACTTAGTGTCTAGCACATGAAGGACCTGAGAGAATAAATGAACAAATAGTACAAATGTCACAATATTCATTTCCTCCTCTGTCCTTTTATTCTGTTTGGCCTGCATACCTCCCATTTTCAAATAACCAAGCAATGCACAGGAATTTTGTTCCCTGAAAAGTTGTACAAACAACTTACGGATTGCTGACTTCTGTCCAGCTGAAGTCCATCGGCCAAAAAGAGAAGTCAAAATTATAACTTCTCAGCTTTTTCTATCAAAAAAACAAACAGGTAAAATCAGAAAAAGCAAAGCCTTTTAACTGCTCCTGTGAGTCAACAGATAAATGCAGTCATGGTGGTGATATAGTTTCAGACATTTTTCCAGAGAGCAGATGCATTTTGTCCTATTAGTAAATGGCAAGGCATCACCATTTGCAAACAATAAGGCTGCTGCAAATCGGCTGATGTTGCTATGGACTCACTTTGTTGGTTGGTGTATTATTCTTCCTGGTTTCCTCCAAAACAGTAATGAATTGAAGGTACTCTGAATTCTTCCATCTCCCCCAGCCTGGAGATGTGGTAGAAAGCAGGGGGTGAAGAGAATGTAGATAGAAAGATAGAGGAGATAATTGTGGGATATGAGAGACATATTCAGTTCACTGCAGAGCCTCAAAGATGTACTTAGTATGCTTATTGGGTGTAGTCTTAATGCAACTGTCTCAATGTTAATTAAATCTCATTGGGATGCAAGAGCAGAGAAGTCCATATTGATGTCTGAAAATGAACTGAATTAACTTCAGCTTTTTAGTCATTGGTGGTCTCACCTCTGAGACAGGCCACTCCTAGTAGACACACCAGGACAGTTCCAACATACTGACTGACTGGAACCAACTTACTGCTGCAGATGTAGCCTGAAAAATGTAAAAAACACAGGTTAATAAAGGCATCCACACAAAAACACTCAATTCAGTTTCAGTCAATGGACTTACTTTTATAGAGCACTTAGTCTATTGACTACTCAAGGCTCTTTAGAAACAATGCATGCCTCACATTTATCAAGCATAGGAGCTTAAGGTCGGATGCCCTTTTCCTGATGAACTGCAGTGGGATCAAACCTGCTACACCTGACTTGGGGGGTAAACACACTACCACTGAGGTACCACATCTGAACCTCTTTAATTGACACCGACAATTAAAAGTGCAGTCTGAACCCCACATGCGCTGAAATACTTCAGAGGACATTATACAGAGAACTAGCAGACTATCTCAAGCAATTCATTTCCATTAATGTGCAATACTAATGCTGCCGCATGAGTCATTGGATTAACTTTATTAAAAACAAACAAATGAGTGGGAAACAAATAGTGATGTCCCAGAAAAAAACAATAAGTGTTTTTATTGAACGGAGTGATTTTATTAAGAAAAAAAGTTTGATGCTGTAAAGATTAAGATTCTATTGAAACTAAAGCCTCTTTTTAAGACTACTTTGGAAGATGTCAAACTTGTCATCTTAAAAAAAAGCAAGAGCACTATGCTGTAGGACAGGAAAATTAAAAACCAATATGTCTTGATGCATGCTCAATAATCCAGGTATGGAAATCACAAACAAGAGGTGAATCAGACTGAAATCGGACTGAAGAAGTCACCTGGGGAGTGACGATACGCTTCCAAATACATTTCTGATCCAGTTGAACTGATTCACCTCTATTTTGTTAAAAACCAATAGTTGCTTTAGGCGGTGGCCATTTAGAAATGCATGCCTGTCCATCAAAAGCCCATGCCGAAGCAGTGACATGCGTATATGGTCAAAGGGCACATTTAGTTACGTCTTAGTAATAGTGATGTACCGTGTATTAATATTATTTCCCCCTACCCTCCCTTAATATACAAACACAACCCACCTTTTCTGTAGAGATAGCAGAGGAGAAGAGGAGAGCTGTAGTAAGAGAGTGACCATAATGCTGAAGCCTTAATGGAGAAAACAGACACACACACATTTTAGGTTTCTTAGCAGGATTCTCCACTTTTTGACATTATAGAATAATATGAACATACAGTACCTACCCAACCAAGGATGCTGTCAGTGTGCCTTTCAAGAGTCTTAGGTTGATAGTTCCATCCCTATAATTGGAATAGAAAGGTCTTAGATGGCCATTCAGCCATTAATGCTCTCTGGCACAAGAGATAACACATTTACTCTGAGTGCACAAAACATTGGGTGTGCCTCCCGAATAATGGATTACATCACGACTGAAACCCACTGAACAGCCTGAATTCAGCAGGGCATAGGGTGTTGTAAATGTTTGATGGGAAAACTGGCTCATGCTGAGTCCAATGCATCTCACAGTTGTGACATCAAATCACATGCAGTAATAGTACTTGCCATTAATTACATGTTTTATCTCCTGTAGTGGATGACTTATGCATTTGCAGTTGGACAAAGTGCTGTCATTAACGGCTACACCTAATCGGCAACAATGCTGTATTGTATTGTATTGTATTGTATGCTGGGATATTTTTTCACATTTATTCCACTGGCATGTGTCATGAGGCTAATAAAACAATCTATTCTATCCATTTGATTCCCAGCCCAGTATTGGCTGGTAGTCCTCGTGTCTGGACCATTCTAGATGTCATGAGCCAGAGCTGAGGGACAAACCCAGAATTGCTACCATTCTTTACACACCCTAGATACCCTCTTACCCCACTAAAAGGCATTTTAACCTGAGCAATGATCTCTTCAACTAGGTAGATTAAATTAATTTTTAAATAAAATAATGAATGAGTTAATTGTTTTGATCTATCATAGTTCACCTTGTCAGTCTGTTTCATTGAAAAATTAAATAATTTCCAATTTTGTACACTCCTCATAACATTATAGTTGTATAATAACACAAGCTGAAGCAACCAGCTTCAGCTAATTGATGGTTAGCTTTCCAAACAATCAGTTTTATTTCACTGTTAGACTAAAATAAAATTCGAACAGTGGCTGTTGACATCACCCCCGTCTTACATACATCAGTCTTTTCTTGGAGAGGAAATATAGACAACTAGATTCCAGTTTAAACATTGGTACAAGTAACACCACTTAGCTACATAGTATGCTATCGTGTTTTATTTATCATCAATTTCGTAAGAGTGGCCCGTAACCAACATAAACGTGATTTTTGTATGTATGCATATATCTATATATCTATATATATAAGGTCCGTCCATAAAAAATAGCATCTATGATTTATTTATGTCAAATGCCATCTCATTCATAGGCATTCAGCTACACACAGCGCCAATCCCACAATCACACTTGACACTTCCGGGCCGCAGCATGAACACAACTGTCGCCAATACATCACATTCTAGCTAACACTCTAGTTGACTGGCTGGTGTTAAAGACAAAAATATAACATTAAATCAACCCTACCCTCCTCGCTGTCCTGCCTTCGGGTCGAGATTGGTCCGGTGCCCTATGAATTCGGTGTAAATGAGGCCCAAAAAGACAACGAAGCCACAGCCAGCCAGCCATTCTTTCAATATAATTACTACGGAAGCCTGGATCGGGCTTGAATGTCAAAAGCGAATTGGAGAATATTGGATGCTTTAACGGGAGACCTTCATCAGAAAGAAGCGGCAAATCAAAGACAAATATAAAAATTCTAAAATACTGAAACAATGAAAAAAACTGCCAACGACTTCTATGGAGAGGCTCCGGGGTTGGATCAGATAACTTTGAGATGTAGTCAGTTAATCAATACCTATTGGGTTGCTTTTTTTGGTGATCGGTCACATATTCCAGTGACAGGACAGCATAAGGAACGAGTATATTAGAAGGACAGCCAAATTTGGGTGATTTGGGGAAGGGCAAGAGAGGTAAGGTTGATATGGTTTAGGATATGTGCAGAGGAGAGATGATGTGTGACTATACTGGGAGATGGTTACTTAATATGAAGCTGCCAGGTTAGAGAAAAAGAGGTTTGTGGACGTGGCGAGGGAGATCAGGCAGGTAGCTGGTGTGACAAAGGAAGATAGTTTTAGCAGAAATACATTTTATGTATTGCACCTTTGAGTTTTGATGCCTTGGCAAAATATAACGTAAATTTTCCTCCTACACCTCTATAGCAGTCTTTCTCAACCAGTGGACCGTACCACGCCATCTTGTGGGGATCGGAGGTAGTGGTGCTACCGAATATATAAAAATTTAAAATACCATTTAGAAAACCAGCTATTTCTATAACAAACAGTTCTCAGTAATTCAAATTAAAATGAATCAAATCAAAATGCTCAATTTCCATGACCAGCTGCGTTTGAATATCCCCACGCCCATCACTATACGTCATCAAATAGAGACAAACGTATTTCCCGCCGTTAGCTAGCTAACGTTCACTCGAATGGATGAACACAAAACATATCCAATTTTGAAAAAAAAAATGTGATGTGGGAGACAGCCTTATTCCCAAACCCCTCCCAAACTTGTAGCTAGGAAATATTACCCTGAGTACATGGAACCTGGATTCATAGTGTCATGCTGAACTGAAAGCAATGGGTTGAAATCTTGTCAAATGAGGTGCTAAAACTATCGACTAAACACCACAGGCACTGAAACACAAAGGGCCCAGGATGTTTTGGGAAGCCAAAAGAACATCTCCGAAGGAAAGAGGACAGGCTTCAGCCACAACAGAAAGGCACCACAACATCAACAACCCAGTGAAAAGTGACTTTGAAAGCTAGCTATATGGTTGCCGCTCTTGTGGCTCGTAGGAAGAGGCCCTCTTCAACTACCAAGTAGCCCTTTCCCCCTCCAGCGCTTTATTATGTGGCGAGGGTTGCTGGAAGAGGCAGGTACAGCCAACATTCAGTCAATACCACTCTCCAATGCCACTGTGAGCAGAAGAATTACCGACATGAGTGATGACAGAGAATGCCGACCTTTGGAAGGAATAAAGGGAAGCCCATACGATTACTTCACAAAAAAGGTCAATTGGAAGTACTGTACAGGCGTCGGCTCGACGACGGCGCTGCTTCAAGGACAGGAAAATGAACCGATGGACCTGTCAGCAGACAGCATCCTGAAGCTCCAGCTCACACAAGTTTACGGATTCATTATGGATACGGACTGCGAGTCAATATTCCTTACCGTCAATGCCCTGTCAAACTTCTGTGGTAGTTACCACCAATTTTTGTGCGTTGGTGCTTTCGTAAGTGACTGTCAGAATCAAAGGCCGGGAACAAACTGAAAGCAACTTTGAAGGCCACTCCGTGTATCAGCTTCTCACCCATCCCACTGTGACTTGATCTAATTTTCCAGAAGAAAGCTCAAGTGTCTCACTAAAGGTAAGCAAAATTTTAACTTTGGTCATTACAGCTTGCAGTGTGGCATTACTAACATCTACTGCTCAGTTTATTTTGTCTCCTTTTTTGGTCATGCCTTTTCTCTTTATTTGGGAAAGTGGTCTTTGTCATTTTTTTAAACAATCAGAGTGGGTTCTCTAGTCGTAAAAAGGTTGAGAAACCCCTGTGTTATAGTACAAGAACGTTGGACATTTAGTGTTGTCCCCCCACAATACTTCTCTTCCATGTGGTGCTGGTTGTCATCATGTAGAAATTTTAATTTATTAAGATAAAATGTTCCTTTTAATGCATTGACTCAACATCCCACTTCTTTGTTGGTAGGCCATATATGCTCAATGTATTGTTACAAAAATGTCAGTGACCAATGATCTGTTGTTCTTTTTGAGGGGCAAGAAGTAGAGGTCCTAGTTCGACAGAGCTGTTTGTTCAATCTTGATTCATTTTAACCTGCCAACTGTCTTGACTCAAGTCCGATTCAATTGGTGCTTGTTCACTCTGGCCTGGTTCAAGAGAATGGTTAATTTGACCTTGTTCAGTGTGTGGCTGCTTGGCCATCTTATCTCGAAGTACTCATTGACGTCCTTGTTCAAGACAAAGATTATTCAGCTTCATGTTTTGAGCATCTGCACTACCGTAGCAGACAGTGTGTGTCATACCTTATGATACATTGAGTGGTTGTGGTCAATATAAGTTGGTACAATTGGGGTAAAATTGAGCTCTCGGTCAGTGTGGAATGACCGATGGTGATGGGTTTTTTTTGTCAAAAGGATGGAAATGGCTATGGTGAATAGATATTTCATGAAAAGTATGAAACACAGGGTGATGTATAAGAGTGAAGGAAACTGCACACAGATGGACTATATGTTGTATAGGTGGTTTAATCTGAAAGAGATTGCAGAGTACATGGTGGTGAAAGGGGAGAACATTGCTAGGCAGCATTGGATGATGTTCTGCAAGATGACTTTGGAAATCAAGAAGAGGAAGAGAGTAAAGGGAGAGCCAAGGATCAAATGGTGGAAGTTGAAGAAGGAAGGAAGGCTGTGGTGTGCAGTTCAGGGGGGAGTTAGGACGTGCACATGGTGGTAGTGTAGAGTTGCCGGATGGCTGGGCAACTAGTGCAGACAAAATGAAGGAGATGGCTAAGAAGGGACACTAGCTTATGGAGGAAAAGCCAGGCAAAGAAGAAGTGGGATCATCAGAGAGAAGAAGAAATTAGACTGGAGTAGCATAGAGAAGTATAGAGAAAGTTAGAAGGAGCTACATTGTGTCTGTGGATTTAGAGAAAGCATATGTCAGGGTCCTGAGGTGTGGTACTGTGTGAGTAAGTTGGGAGTGGCAGAGAAGTATATAAGAATGGGGCAGGATATGTATGAGGGCAGTATGACAGTGTAAGGTTGTGCGATCGGAATGATGGATAGATTCAAGGTGGAGGTGGGGTTGCATCAAGAATCAGCTCTGAGCGCTTTCTTGTTTAAAATGGTGATTGATGGACAGGTTGAGGGACAAGATCAAGGAGGAGTCTCCGGACTATGATGTTCACAGATGACGTGATCTGTAGTGAGAGTAGGGAGCAGGTTGAGGTGAGTCTGGAGAGTTGGAGGCATGCACTGGAGAGAAGAGGAATGAAAGTCATCAGGAGCAAGGGGGAATATATACGCATGAATAGGAGAGAGGACAGTATGATGGTGAGAATGCAAGGAGTAGAGGTGAGGAAGATGACCAAATTTAAATACTTGGATTAAACTAGTCAAAGTAACTGGGAATGGGTAAGACAGGCAAAGAAGAGAGTGGAGTAGGGGAAGTAGAGTGTCAGGGGTGATTTGCGACAGAAGGGTACCTGCATGAGTGAAAAGGGAGATTAACAAGATGGTGGTGGGACCAGGTATGTTGTATGATTTAGAGACACTAGCACTGACAAAAAGACAGGAGGTGGAGCTGGAAGTGGCAGAGTTGAAGATGCTTAGATTTTCATTCGGAGCCATGAAGGACAGGATTATGAACCAGTATATCAAAGGAACAGCTCAGGTTGGATGGTTTGGAGACATAGCAAGAGAGGCAAGATTGAGGTGGTTTGGACATGTGTGGCGAGATGCTGGTAAGGATGCTGAATATGGTGCTGCCAGGCAAGAGGAGAAGAGTGAGACCAATGAGGAGGTTTATGATATGGTGAGGGAGGACATGCAGGTGTCTGGTGTGACAGAGGAAGATGCAGAGGACAGGAGGAGATGGAAACGGATGAGCCGCTGTGGCAACTCCTAACGGAAGCAGTCAGATGTAGTAGTGGTAGTAGAACTGATTCTGATGATTCAGAAAACTGAAAGGAACTGCTTTGAGCATCACAACCCCTGAGTAGATCACTAGTCTAAGAAACTTCGTATGTCAGCCCCACTTTCCATGAGTTCCATAGAGCATTGGTTATCATGAAAAAAAAATCATCATTTTAAATTTGCCATAATTCAAACACTTAATAAATGCAATCAAGTAATCATCAACAATGTGACTATAATCCAATAGATTTTTCCAAAAGTGTAATCCGATGAATATAGTTACTTATGTTTCGTAATCTGATTACATGTGATACGTTACTGTCCAACCCTGCAGACACTGTACAGACAGATGTATCAACGACACATTCGGAAAACAAGACTGAAACAAAAAAAAAACAGGCGGACACAACGTAGCTATTTATTTTTACAGACCAACCTTAAAGAAAACAACCATGCGTTCCCTGTGTGCATTGCCTTAACAGACGTTACCGTACATGAGTACCTCATGATAAATCACCGTAACTTACTTCACAAAAATAGTCACACAAAACAATCGAGTTACATTCCCTGGAAACGCTCTACTTTTTCTTCAAGTTATCATGACATGACATTTTGTTGTTGCTTTTGTTTATGACGGTCTTCAGGAGCAGCAGCGGTGGTAGCTGGGAAGTGAGCGGGTTTGACAGTTGAATGTAGATGAGATGTGGGTAGGTGATCAGTCCTGACACTGTTCAGATCTGAAAACAACACATAGTCAAACTCACGCAAAATCTCCTGTCCCCCGGTCTCCTTTTATTGTACCTTAAACACAAATGTGGACTACCCACGCAGCAACAACACACAGGCGTAGCGCTGTCAGTGCATGGCGTGATATGATGCCACAATGTCAGAGTGATGTTCGGGCCAGTATGATTGGTGGGTGTGAGAACACAGTGAAGGGCAGATGACTGACAGCTCATGTATACATACATGAGCGCGTATCCGCGCGCACACGCACACACACACACATACACACACACACACACTCACTCACACGCAAAGACACACACTTACTCACTCGAGCATATGTGTATACACACTCCTATTACATTCACAAATACACACACAAACACAAAATAAAACACACAAGTGACCCAGGGCTATTTTCTTACCGATCTAATTCATTATAGACCTCATCCTCTCCTCTTGGCTTCAAATCCTACCAAAGGAGAGAGAAGAAGAAGAGAGTGGGAGAGGAGGTGGAGAGGAGGGTAAAGAATGAGAGATCCACAGCGGTGAGGCCAGATTTATGTCTCTCTGGTGTGTAATGTGGTTGATTTGTTAATACCACTAATGTGAGGTTGACAGTTAAGAACCAACGGGATTATCTGAGTGAGAGCTGACAGATTGGTTGGGAAGTCCAGCAAGAGTGTGAGAGAGAAGACATATCTGCTGACAGCTTATGGAGAGAGAGAGAAAGAGAGAGAGAGAGAGAGAGAGAGAGAGAGAGAGAGAGATAAAGAAAGAGAGTCTGTGTGTGTGTGTTAATGGCTTTGCATATCACATAACCAGGTACGCACACACACACACACACACATGCGTGCATATATAAACTACACTGCTGTGTCTGCAAAGGGGACAATATAATAACTCACCATGTAGACTGAACCCTGGGGAGAGGTCTGTTGGGAAGCAAGGAGAACAGAGAGAACAGGTTTCATAAACAACCTGTTACAGAATGGCAGGGATGGGGGGAATAGGAAGAAAACTGACAGAATACATAATGGAGCCATATAAAACAACTGAAAGGGACCAAAAATCCTGGCAAAAATACAATAAATGCTACACCCATGAGGGAAGGAGTCAGGGTGTAAGAGAAGGAGGGCGGTGGATGAGAGGACAGGAGAATATTGAGATGTTGAGAACACATAAATCCATCACCTGTCTGATATCATCTGGATTTTCATAGAGGTTTTCTGCCTCCCCCAAGTAGTGAGAGAGGGACTGCTCAATACCTGTGTAGAGAGATAGTCAAACACTCGTGTAGACATGCGCACTCACATACATTCACATCCATGCAGAAGTACACATGTACCTACATACATGCATAAGCATGCATATGTAATATTTATATTAATGAAATAATAATCTGCTTTACAAGGACAGCGGCATATTAATGAACTTTTAAAATGTAACTACGCCAGATTTAGCCATTAGCTAACACATCCATTGTCTCAATCAATTAGGGGGTTCAGCATCTTGCTCAAGGACATGCTTTCAGAAGGTACTGGGAATTGAACCACCAAGCATTCGATTACTAGAAGACCACCTACCTCTCTCTCTCTCTCTGTGTGTCCCTCTCTCTTTCTCTCCCCACACACATCCCTACATCCACAGTGAGGGGGGCACGATTCATTACACCTACCTCAAAGCATGTCATGGCCCTGATCACTCAGTGCAACAGACAGCAGCCAAATGTGAAGAGAACATGAAGAACCACCAAAAAAAGAAAATGCCGGAAGACTCACTGCGTTGAGAAATGTGTCCCCGTCTCCATAGCAACACACCAGCAGACACAGCAGCAACCAGGGGCACCAGGAGTAATAAAGCAGAGAGGTGGGGGAGCAGGGAGGAGGAGGAGGTGGTGGCACTGGCACTCTCTATGAGGGGAGACAAAGTGAGAAGGAGAAAAGAGGTAGATTAGTGTTTTCCGACAGGAGCGCTCAGACATAACTCACACAGGCACTTCGCAAAGTACAGTGGCATCTAATTGGCAGGGCAGATGTGAGGGCTACATGCTGTCCAGCAGGGGGCAAGTCTGCTCTATTATTCCAGTCAAGAGGAGACGGGCTCTTTTTTCCAATAGGAGAACTCAAAAGTTCAAAGGAGTTCCAGTCGCCATATGGAGCCTTCTCGGATTAACTCAGGATGTTACATGCATTTACATCATGCTGCTATCAGTCATAGCATCATGATGCTGTCAGTACAGTAAGCGGGAGAGGAAATCCAGGCGCAGTCAGTGGGAATGAATAGGCCGTGATGTACAACAGATCAGTAAACATCGGTCTGACAGGCATACAGTTTGGACAATGAGTAAGTGAGATGAACACTGCGGATTTGACATATCTGGGGGAGTGGAAAATAAGCAATGAATGTACACCCATTATATCATTCTACAAAAGTGCAGCAGCATACCGGTTTCATCGGCTTTGTGATGTGCTCCCCTCAAATCCCAGTTTTTCATACTTTGGCTAATTCAAACATAGTGGGGTTGCTCGTTGTTTGGTGAGGCCAGGAGAAAGGGTTCTCCTTGACTTTTTAGGACACCTGATCCCACCAATGGATCGCCACTGAGCCAACCAGCCAAAACCACTAAATCAATATCACTGTTTTGAGTCTACCCTCATAGGTGGAACATGAGGAAACAGGGAGGTAGATCGTGGGGGCATGATTCTAATACACAAGTCACACAAGCTAACTATTGACTAAATGTAGCGCAAGTCAGGTCTGGTGGTGAGAGGCGTGCATGCAGACAGGCCTGTCAGGTTTGTTTGCATAACGTTGTGCATGACATCATCCTTGCAAAACTCAGCCACAGGGCAACTCAGGGAGCCAGGAGGGAGGAGTCAGTTTCTATGGAGACTACGAGAGTTTAATGCACCTGTCCACAGGAGAAAGCTGCAGCCTGTGCGCCATGCGCAGAGCGATCAAACCCCTCTGACTTTAACCGTATGATTAGCTCTTGTTGACAAGTCAACTGCTGTGCCGACCTCAGAGGTGTTATAATGAACTTTATCACATGGCTTTGGTGGATGTTTGAATCTGATTAGTCAATTACTGAATTTTACGGTCTTTTGGTTCTGAATAGCAATGAGAAGTCTGTTTTTGTACGTTTCCTAAATAGTTCCTATGTTGTGGAGTTGGACACCAGTGTAGATGGAGCACAGGGGAATAAGGCCGGATGGCCTTTCTGATGCCCCGCAGTTGGTTCGAACCTGCAGCATCTTGCTTGTCAGTTCTCGAAGTGTGCACTCTGCCGCTGAGCCACTATTCATTAATATTAATTATTCCTAGTGGTGACCCCTTATGGGAGCAACCAAAAGTAGTAGAATTAGTACTGGTAGTAGTAGTAGTAGTAGTAGTAGTAGTAGTAGTAGTAGTAGTAGTAGTAGTAGTAGTAGTAGTAGTAGTAGTAGTAGTAGTAGTAGTAGTAGTAGTAGTAGTAGTAGTAGTAGTAGTAGTAGTAGTAGTAGTAGTAGTAGTAGTAGTAGTAGTAGTAGTAGTAGTAGTAGTAGTAGTAGTAGTAGTAGTAGTAGTAGTAGTAGTAGTAGTAGTAGTAGTAGTAGTAGTAGTAATAGTAGTAGTAGTAGTAGTAGTAGTAGATGGTAGTAGTAGTAGACATGGTAGTAGTAGTAGTAGACATGGTAGTAGTAGTAGTAGTAGACATGGTAGTAGTAGTAGTGGTAGTAGTAGTAGTAGTAGTAGTAGTAGTAGTAGTAGTAGTAGTGGTAGTAGTAGTAGTAGCAGTAGTAGTAGTAGTAGTAGTAGTAGTAGTAGTAGTAGCAGTAGCAGTAGTAATAG
>OMLC01081602.1:0-12440 GCA_900302585.1 Regalecus glesne
AGCCAGTTATGGGAAGAGCCTTGCACCTACTTTAGTTAGGGAATCAGATGCAGAATAGAAGAAGGAGGGAATACATATAAAGAAGAAAGACAGGGAGATAGAGGAGCAGTGAGAAAAGTAGGTAGGAGAAGACAGCGGGAGATGACGGAGGTTATTTTCACTGATAACAAAGGAGGCAAAAAAAACCTCTGTATGCTTCAATGCCTTCTCTTTCCCCCTCTCGCCTTCCTTTTATCCAAATCTGGCATCTTCGTCTCCTTTCTATCATTCCCTCTCCTTCCCCTCCCGGCCTTCTTTGTATTGGGACTCCTGTGCCTCTCACAGTCCTCTCACATCAATGACTCAGACCTCCGAGTTGATTTATTGATGGTGTGTATGATTCTAACAAACTGAGACAAGAAGGCTGACAGACTGAAGACTTTTCTGCTGTTGCTGCTGCTGTAAGACACATTGGAGGAGAAGTCTGCCTCAGCTCCTCTTCTTCTCTCCATCTCCAGAGATAAAGGTTTTGGGGAGAGAGAAGAAGAAAAGGCCTCGTAGCCCAAAGAGCCCCACTTCATATCTTCTTCTCTTTAATTTTGAAGGAGCAGAGCCAGTGCCATGTGTTTATATATACACACACACATATATAATAATCACTGCTTTCTGGTACTGTTCTTCTCTGTTTATTTTCCCTGTACTCTCTTTTCTTATCTCTCAGTCCATCCTAAAAAGAAGAATCGGCAGACATGTGTGCGTAAAAGTCTGATCTGCGCCTTTGCCATGGCTTTCATTATCAGCGTCATGCTCATCGCAGCAAATCAGATGCTACGAAACGGTATGGAGTAACATCTGCACTGTGATCATATGGAGAGGAGAGAACAGCCATGACCTCACATCCTGTCTTTGCAGCCAAAGCCAGACGAGCCACAACCCAAACACTTCTCTAAAAAATAAGTCGTATTTTACTTTTCCTCTTTTCCTCTTTTTCTCTTTTTGACTTTGATTTGAGGTTGACTCACAGAAGAAGAAGAAGAAGATAGCGTAAGTGACTAGAAGATGTACATGGGGGATTTTCTCTTTCTTGATGATGTCACCACATAGAGATACTAGACCATAACATAAAACTGGACCAGGATTTTTTTTTTTAGAAATCATTTGATGCCAAGGGGTATTCTTTTGTTATTTTGAGAGCCAAGACTACCCTTTAAAGTTGAATTCTTTATTAAATATCTCCAACATGGATCAGGTGCTTTGATCGATTCGATTATTATGGACATGTAAATATTTACCCTCAGAAAGTCACATGAATCGACTGTGGGCCATGAATGTTCAGTACAGCATTAAAACATACGTAAAACTCCTGACTTTCCCCTCATATTGTCATAGATAAAGATTTCCCATTTTTTGAACTGCCATGGCTGGCTCTGCCCCTGAATTAGGGTCTCCCCTTGTTTTTTCGTATCCTCATTGTGGAACTCAATGGGGACAACACATTAGAACTATCACTCTAGCTGGACCAGTCTGGACTCTTTTGTCTGTGATTCAGTGTACTGCACTAAGTTGAGTTCATATGTATGGGCGCTGTATGTGGTCTAAAAACGAGTGATTACATTCTCTCCGTGCCCTTGTTTGTCTGAGACACATTATTGTCTATACACATAATGCAAGCTCAGGCTGTCTGACCAATATTTTGGGTGATGTAGGGGAGGAGGCAATATAATAGACACCAAATCTAACTAGTGAGATTAGTGGAGATCTGGTTTCAAATCAGGGCCAGGCTGAGATGAACTGTGGGAGTTCAGGCTAGCATCTGCAAAAAAAAAAAGGTTACAACTCAGCATCTCCCCTGTAATACTGCCCAAACCTTGCTCAACACAATCCTCCTAAAGTAAGCATCTGAGTATACAGTTGTGTTCAAAATAATAGCAGTCCAACATCACTAAGCAAATCGATGTCAAATAGCTTACTAGTAGGTGTTGTAGAGGAGAAGAAAACCAACAGACTCAATAGTGTAATTGGATCATTGATTGAAAGGGGCGTGTTCAAAATAATGGCAGTGTGGAGTTAAATCAGGGAGGTCATTTAGCTGTGAAAAAACAGGTGTCAAACAGGTGGCAGCAAAGGCAGAAATGTACATGCTAGTTCTGGTGCATTTCTCTCTGAAAATCTGAGTAAAATGGGTCTTTCCAGACATTGCTCAGAAGAACAGAGTATTTTGATTTTTTTTGGAAAATTGATTGGAGGGGGGAAAACATATAAAGAAGTGCAGGGAATGATGGACTGCTCAACTAAAATGATCTCAAGTGCTTTAAAATGGCAACCAAAACCAGAAAGATGCGGGAGAAAACAGAAAAATTACTATCAAAAGGATCGAAGAATACCCCAAATGGCAAAGACTCAGTCAATGATCAGCTCCAGGGACATCAGAGAAGGTCCAAAGTTACCTGTGAGTACTGTAACAATTGGGAGACCGCTATGTGATGCTAAACTTTCGGCAAGAAGACCCCCCCTCCCCCGCAAATCCCCATTGTTGGAAAAAAAAACGACATGTGCTGAAGAGGTGCAATTTGCCAAAGAACACATTGACTGGCCTAAAGAGAAATAGCACAACATTTTTTGGACTGATGGATTCCCTTATCAGTTTCACAAGGGGGGAATTTAGAGATCTCTGCATTTTAACCCATCTTATTGTATAGGAGCAATGAGCTGTCACCATATGGCACTTGGGGAGCAGTTAGGGGTTCAGTGTCTTGCTCAAGGACACCTTGACATGCTTTCTGTAGGACTGGGGCTCGATCCAGTAACCTTTTGACTGCTCTACCCACTGAGCTATGTATGCAAAATTGTGCTTTTTGGGTCTAGGGGCCATAGATAGCTCTTCAGTCGAACCCCAAACACTGAATTCAAGCCACAGTACACACTGTGAAAACAGTGAAGCTTGGTAGCATAAGCATCATGACATGGGGATGTTTCTCATACTACAGTATCGGGCCTATTAATCACATAACAGTAATCATGGATCAGTTTAAATACATCAAACTACTTGAAGAAGTCCTGTTGCCTTATGCCGAAGAGGAAATACCCTTGAAATGGACGTTTTAACAAGACAATGACCCCAAACACACCAGTAAGTGAGCAGCATCTTGGTTCGAGACCAACAAGATTAACGTTAGGGGGTGGCCAGGCCAATCCCTGGACCTGTTTCTGAGGCAAAACCAAGAAATGTAGGAGAATTGTGGAATGCACTCCAATCATCATGGGCTGGAATACCTGTTCACAGGTGCCAGAGGTTGGTTGACTCCCTGCAATGCAGATGTGAAGTAGTTCTCAAAAACAGGGGTTATACAATTAAATATTAGCTCAGTGATTCACAGGAAAGCTATATCATCAAGCATTTTTCAGTTTATACAGTAAGTCGTTGAGTTTGGGAAGAAAAATGCAGACAATGCAACATTTTTTTTGGAACAACCTAATATTTCTTTGTCTTCACTTTATGTAAAGGAATGACAAATTTGATGATTTTTTGGTTCATGTTTTTATTTGGAATAGAATGTGCAGCGTTCCCATTGAATTTGCGTTCATGGAAAATAAAAGCTATTATAATGATTTTGAGCTTTACTCACTTTTTTACACACAATGCTATTATTTTGAACACAACTGTATTTACTGCATCTAATAGCGCCACTGCCATACCAGACATTATTCCAGGCCCATTTGGCCATAGAATACACTGTACTGAAATCATATTTCATGTTATGTAATCACAACGGTAAAATAAATGAAAGCTGGAATGCGGTGGTGAGATATATCAGGGATATAAAGTAGCTGTGAATTAATTGTTTATAAAGCTGTGTTTAGCTGTACAACATTGCCCTCTAACGGTGGAGATCAGAACAGCAACTAAAAACACAAAACCGAGTCCACAAGGCACTTGAAACTGAAGCATACTACTGAATTTGATATTTGAAGAGTTATTCCAATACCATGAGGACAATTCGGTCTGTATTAGATAATATATACCACTCTTCCCTATGGCAAAGATCGTGAAACAAGAGTTAGAATCAGTCGACCCTTATCCTGTGCCATCCCACCAACATGCAGATCAGCAGATGATGAGAGAGGTTACTGTGTGTAAGGTGGCCTTCTGGGGACAGATTGCTTTAACTCTCAATGCTGGTACCACTCAAATGATCAGAGTGGAGAACGCGTCCTTTGAATAACTAAAGGGTATCATTAACCCTGCTGTTTTTTCAGCATTGGTTAAAAACGAAAACGAAAACAAAAATAAAAAACCAAAAAACAACAAAACAGATTTACACCACATCCATCAACAGATCAACAGAGGAGGAATCATGTCCATGGTTCATCCTCTGTTTATCTCCCTGAGGTTTCTTCCTATTTTTCTCCCTGTTAAAGGGGTTTTTAAGGGAGTTGTTCCTTATCTGATGTGAGGGTCTCTGGACAGGTTGTTGTAATAATGTAAAGTCTACTGAGGCAAATTGTCAATTTGTGATTGTGGGCTAGCCAAATAAACTTGACTTGACTTGACATTACACATCGTTCGAGGTAAATAAAAAGACAAGGGTAGGAGGGGAGAGGAAAAACAGAATAAGACATAAAGATCCGCCATCAAAGCAAATATGTAAAGTACTGTAAATCAGTATGCATGTTGTTCTTTAGCTTTCCGTGTCTTTTGAAAGACAACACAGAGCCCATTTAATCCTTCCCCATGGTGGCACGACCTCGATTTAAATGTAACTACGTGCAAAACCAATGACATGGATTTGACTTTCCAATTTCTATTATAATAGCCATTTTTCTAGTTTCCACCAGCTATTAATCAAATCAAAATGCAAGAGGGATTTTTTTCATATATATGCAAATTCAAGGGCACATCATTATTCCCTCAGATTCATGTAGTATCTAGTAGTGACTAAGGTTCACTGTGAAAGTTTAAAACTGACCGAGTAAGCATATAGTGTGTTATAGTCATATTTGTTTTTATTATTTTCACGGAATGTATTCACTGGCTCATAGTCTTGTATTTATCGCTGTATAATGTATGCTATTTGTGAGTTTAAGTCTTGGGATTCTCTCAGCACATTGGCATTGGACTAACAGGCCATGTGTTCCTTTCTTACCCGTTAACCACATGGTCCTCTGAAACCAGCACAGACCTCTTTATCTGTACCATCCTCTGTAATAATCGTGGCATTTTAACATCCTTGCATGACTGTGTAAGGAAAAAAGGGTTTGAAAGACCTTTGATCTACAATTTCAAAGTTTACATTATTATACATCCCCGACAGAAGATAATCTGTTTATGGTTTCCATGGTTTTGAGACTTGCTTGAGTTTTGTCTTTACTCAAACATGTTTTTACCTTGTTGATTGTAAATCTAAACGGAGAGATGTAACATAATCTTGGCATGCTGCTTAGGCAAGGAGAGGAAGAAAATAGCAATATTTATCAACTGAATGGATGTTTAAAAATGCAAATAACAAATTTTAATCTGTATGAAAATATAACCCCATATGTTTATGCAATAAAAAGAGAAAACCTGTTTTGATACAAACACAAGTCAGTCGTGTCTGTCTGTGAGAGACATGTGCCTGATGTGGTGGAATCCCACAGTTGAAGTGTTTTAAACAGCTGAGGGCCCTGCTTTGTTAACACAGACCCTTCCCAAACAAACAGGTTTGGTCTCATTTTTTGGACACAGCAACCCCACAGCACTGCAACTTCATTAAACGTGAAATAGAAACCCTTGGATTGACTCTCGGGACATAGAGTAAGTAAAGGTTTCCTTATTTATTTGTTGGTTTGTGGATTTATTGAAATGTGCATTTTAACCTTAAGAATTATCCTTAGTCTTGGATCTGACCTCTTTGTGCTGGCGGTTTACTGAGTCTAGTCAATGGAGAAAAGGCTGGTAGTCATAGCAAAGTGTTTCTCTCCACAGGTCCTCCGAGGTATCACCTGCCTAGGCTTGTCCCACACCTTAAGGCTTTTCAACTCCTGCCAGCTATCTCACTAGTGCAGCATTGAATAATGGAGCCCAGAGATCTAATGAAAACCCTGAATGTGACAGTAACCACCAGGAATCTTCATCAGTCTATACAGATTAGTAATAAAATGTAACTCGCAAAGAAAAACGACATGCTTGATACTAAGAGCAGATGTTACATCCCCTTTTAAGTGTATGAGCAACTGTTTGGGTGTAGTTTGAGACCCTAACTCGAAATACTATAATATAGGGGGTGACTAGGAATGCTTTCACAGACCTGCCTTCTTTGTACCGCACCATCCCAGGTGAGAGTCCATCCTGGCTTCAGTGGTGGAGATCATAGAGAGAAGCTGTGAATCTGAAGCACGGGGTCTTCTTGTGCAGAGGGCCCATTGATTTGACCTCACCTACTACGCAAGATACATCCAGGTCTTACAGTACTAGAAACCGAATTGCTTTGGCTGGACTGACCCCAAGGTGAGTTTCAGAACCCACACTTTCACATTACAAACACACGTGCGTAGGCATCCTATCAGAGTCATGTTTTACAGCTGTTTTTCTTGATGCAGTATCAGGTAGCTAAGGGCTATTTACACCTCTTTGTCACCCCGTGTGAGGAGGAAATTCCCTGGATCAATAAGAAATTCATATTCTGTCTTCCTCATTCAACTCTTCCTCACTTCACTCCGAAGTGAATGTAGGTCGTAGTAGTGCCTATTCTTCAGTAATCCAATTTGTCATTTTAAAAGTGGTGTAACCATGGCAGGCTTACCAAAGGCCTAAGTTATAGCCTGTGCTGATTTAGGCTTTGCCTTATTTGACAACAGGGTGCTTTGTTTCTCCTCTTTTCACACAGGATTACTATTATCTACGTCAATATGTAGAGAGTGCATTGTTCTTCATCACCCATGCACACTTGTCATTTTGACCACAGAATCATGACAGCCTTAGATGATGTTGGAAAGACTTTAAGGAGGGAAAAACTGTCCGAAATGTGACATGAACCCAAAAACAACTGCATGTTGGAAATCCTGAAGTTACTTTTGGCTGTCATGGCAACAGAGTGCAATGCAGAGAATTCAACAGACAGTGATTTAAGACACGGGTATATGCAACACATCTATATGTAATGAGGCATTCACTAGAAGGCAGTTGCCCATATAAATGAGACGGAACAGATCTGACTTAGAGACAGCTTTATTGCAAGAACCTACACTTTTCCCAAGGTTTGAAAAGAGCATAAACACTGATGGTAACAATGAACACATTCCATTAAACTGTGCACATCAAAATAAAGCTTGTTCATTTCATTACTTGTGATTATGAGAAAACTATGGCCAGTAACAAGGTAACAAGGTCCACACCCATTTGAGACGAGATATTACATGGACAATAAAAGCTGATGATGCTTTAAAAGCAGTCAGTGTGCAAGTACTTAACAGATTCATAATACTGAATTGGGCTGACTCAAATGAATCAAATAAATACTGCTTATTTATTGCCTAAATCAGATGGGTTACATTTACCAGAGAGGCAATGAGATTCTAAGGCTTAAGAAACTCTGAAAAGCTTGTCAATGCATACACCCAATATCTTTACCAAAATAGCATAAAGGAACTAATGTAACAATTCTGTGACACCAAGTCCAACCAGACTTTAGGGCAGCATGGTGGTGCAGCAGGTAGCACCATTGCCACACAGTGAGAAACATGTGATTCCCATATCCCATACCAGGTCCTTTCTGAGCTGAGTTAGCATTTCTCCCCTGTGTCTGCGCAGGGTTCCTTCAGCTGCTTGTGGTTTCCTTCCACCACTAAAACGACGTGCAAGGGACTGCAGCTGTGAATTAGCTTGAAGCTATAATCTGGTGTGGCACACCAGACGTTGATAATAAAAAGCTGCACATGGTCCCTTACAAAAATGACCTATTGTTCACTGTGAAAATAAACTAACTCAATTCGTTCTTTTCAATGTTTTCCGCATCTGTAAATGAAGTCCAACGACGGTACCTTTTATTTTAAATAGGCCTGCGGCGAGCCTCTTGTGAGATAGAATGTCACACAAAGTTCAATAGAGGTTAGTCCTCGTAAAATAGCACCTTTGACATCGATGCCTTTGCAAAATGGTGTCAGCAAAATATAGCACGATTTCAATTCAAATAAAATTCAGGGGGAAGAGAAACAAGTGCTTGGACACGTTTCACAACGTGAGACGATTGGAAAAGCAGTACGGCACATCTCTTGTGTTGGTAGTAAACCTGCCAAAACACTGTACGTATTGGTCCAAGGACAAGTTGTATTACAGTCTGTAAAAAAAATAAAAAAAATCATTGATATAAAGTCACTGCATCCTGACCGTTTGTAGCACTTTCGTGCACATTGTTGTCAAAGGAAAGGGGGGGCAGTGGAGGAGGGGAGTGACTGGAATTTGGGAGGTGTGACAAACTTGCCTAGGTCAAGTTCTTGGAGTCTGACAACTCCACCAAGCATACTAATTCTTCTGGTCTGACGTCATGACATGAAACAGCAGTTTCTTGGTTGAAAAGGCGCCATCTCGGGGGATGGGGGGTAAAACGAAAAGCAATTATTCAATGAGCGTTGTGGGGAGAGTAACAATTAGCCAATCAGCTCCACGAATGGGACCGATGCCATTGTCAAGCTGTGCTATAACTCCAAATAATAGCACCAATGGAGACTGCTATAGATAAGATAAACACTGCTATCAAGGCTTGATTAAAAGTACCGCCCAACATCGTAATTTGTTTAGTTTTCCACTCAACTCTTCAACAAACCCCAGCAAATCCAGTGTGTTGGCAATGCTAGTTATGCATCAGTGTCGACTCAAAATTATGTTAGATTCAGGCAGATTGTGTTGGTGTCTAATGAATAGATAGGGAAAAATCAAATGCCCCCCCTGGGAAATCAATTAAAGTGGAGGCAATGTAAGGATTAAGAAAGAAATTGCGTGTAACAAGTAAGCCATTTCCCCAGACATCAGGCCAGAAACAGGCGGTTTCTTGGTTAGAAAAGCAATTAACCAATAAGCACTGCAGGAGGACAACAACATTTAGCCAATCAGCACCATTGGCAGGACTAACACGTTACACGCATGTCTTCTTAATGTTGTGTGACATCGTAGGATATGTTTACTCCATTCTGTTCCCCTCTTTAAACCCTGGCACAAACAGTATATGCTGGCATGGCTACACATCAGTGTCGACTTAAAAATATGTTAGATTCAGGCAGATACAATGGTCTCTAGTGATCGCTTTGGGAAAAATTGAATCCCCTCCCCCATGGAAATCAATAATGGAGGCAATGTCAGAGTGAAGATGTATATGAAGCGTAATGAGTTGTCAAACCCGTCTGATAACAGGCAAATGACAAACCGACGTGGGGCAGAAAATGAGAGAAGGGACAGTTGAGTAATTTTTAGAATTCTGTGTGAGGGTGACTGTTTTCCCAGTCTCTTGCTAGGCTGTCACTGGGCTTCATGAAGATGCCCTCCATGGCCTTCCATAGGCTGTGGTGGCTGGGACTCGCCATGGCATGCACTTCTCTCTGACCATGGATGGGCCGTCCGTACTGCTCACCCGTCACTGACAAAAGTGCATCAGTGTCCTTGTGGAGGAAGCGAACGGCTTCCTCACGTTTCCATATGGAACCCCCACACTGAACTGTCCACTCGTCCAGGTGATCTCCCTCTCCTTCCTCACCAAAAGCACTCACTTCCTGTGAACAAACAAGTGACAGATTGAGAGAAAAGAAAGATGATTGTATGACCATATATATTGCCTAGCTATTCTCTTCCATCCTGCTGTTGGTCTGTCAGCCAACCTGGTTAGAAGATAACGGAGAGGCAAAGTAATGGCTGTGCAGGTTGCGGCCTGTGTTGACGTGAGTCAGTCGAATGGTCTGCCCGCACTTCACAGGGGTCCCACGGTGGCATATGGCATTGCTTGTCCCACGCACACTCCAGTAACTGTTACTGTCCTCTACAGAGGTGACCCCTGTCACAGACTGCTGACCGCTACCTGCCACACAAACACAAATAGCCACTGAGTGAAATAACAGTGACACACGAGTAGAAATAACTAAACAAAAAAATAGAGCTGAGGAATAATTCAGGGCTATCATTTGTAAGGGTGGCATAGCCCAGGAGGTAGGGTGGTAGTCTAGTAGTCAGAGAATTAGTGGTTAGATCCCTGGCTCCTTTAGAGAACGTGTCGAAATGTCTTTGACCAAGACACTGAACTGTAACTGCTTGGGACAACAGACTCTAGATGTTCATTGAGATGCGATGTCCATATTAAAGGAGATTTGCTTATTTATTTATCCTTTTACAGTGGTCTTGTGTCTGAAATAAATTAGGATATTATCATATCCTGATATCCTGGGGACCATGGTAGCTCAGAGGTACGGCGCTGGAACGGACTAGCCAGATGCTCCGGATTCAAAACCGTTGCAGTGCGTCAGGAGGGGCATCTGGCTTTAATCCTCCATTTACCATCTAAATCCATGTCCACCCTCACAACGTGGAGACTACATTACATTACATTATAGGCATTTAGCAGATACTCTTATCTAGAGCGACGTACATCAAGTGATCAGTTAGAGGTTTAGTGCCTTGCTCAAGGACACCTCGACATGCTATGTGCAGGACCGGGGTCCCCTTCACTTCTCACTATGCACCACTTCACTTGCATGCCAAGTGGGTAATCATCCACTCCCATGGTTTCTCATACCAGTATTATGCTGATGATGCCCAGCTCTTCCTATTGTCCCCACTGAAAGTCCACTCCGTCTTGCCATGCATCTTGACATGCATCGCTGATATTTCAGCATGGATGAAAGAGTGCCATCTTCAAATCAACCTCTCTAAAACTGAACTCCTTATCATCCCAGCTAGGTCCTCTAAACAAAATCAGTTCAACATCCAGTTTGAATCAACCTAACTCATGCCCACAAAATCTCCCCATACCTCGGTGGTCATGATTGATCAACATCCTTTAAGGTTCACATGTTTTATTTTGCCCAGCCAGGTTGATTTGCCCTGTGCAACATCCCTGCCTTTCGCCCAATGAAAACTGAGATAGGCTCCAGTTCCTCTTAAAAAAAATAATCACACTGTGATCCAGTCTCTTAAAAGCTATCACCTAGTCTCTAATCTCCCATTCTTTTCTAAAGTATTGGAGAGAGCTGTGTATCAAAAACGTTTTACTGATATAAAAGAAAACTACTTATATGAACCTTTTCAATCAGCTCTTAGGGCCTGTCACTCCACTTAAACTGCTCTAATTAGAGATGTAAATGACCTGTTAGCTATGGACTCTGATTGCACCTCTGTGCTTCTTCTACTAGAACCCAGTGCAGCCTTTGACACCATTAATAATGGTATATGAATTGATCAAATAAATTGTTATTTTGGTGTCTCTGGCTTAGCTCTCTTGGCTTAAGTCCTACTTATCTGGAAGACTACACTGCTTCTCTTATAACATCGCAGTGAACTTCTCTAACATTAAATATGGCACAACCCAGGGCTCAGTTCTTGGCCCTTTATTCTTCTCTCTTTATATTTCACCTCTTGGCCAAATTATATAAAGTCATGGCATTAATTTCCATTGCTATGCAAATGATATTTAGCTATACATACCTATAAAAGCTGATGATCATACTCAACTGACTTTTCTGGAAGCCTGCTTGGCTGCTATGAAAAAAATGGTTGACACTAAATTTCCTGCTTTTAAATTCCGATAAAACTGAGATGTTGGTCACTGGCCCTGCTAGACACAGAAATCACTATGATCAAATATCAATAAAGATCAACAATCTTGTGATTCTACAAAGTGGGCAGTCAAAAATCTTTGTGTCACATTTGATCCCAGCCTTGTCTTTGATAAGCACATTAAAGAAATCACCAAGACTACTTTTTTTTCACTTACGTAACATCGCTTAAGTTTGATCTCGCCTGTCTATGGCTGGCACAGAGATACTAATACATGAATCTGTTACATTTAGGCTTGATTACTGTAATGTTCTGTTTTCAGGTCTCCCACATGGTAGCACAGTCTTCAGATAGTTCAAAATGCCACTGCCAGAATTCTAACTGAAACTAGAAAATGTAACCTTATTACACCAATTCTTACCTCCCTTCACTGGCTTCCTATGCATGTTAGATCTGATTTCAAGGTGCTTCTACTAACTTTTAAAATCCTGAATGGGCTTGCCCCATCATACCTGTGTGATCTCCTTATACCATATGTTCCATCTCACACTCCCTGCTCTCAAAATACAGCCAAAGGTTAAAAGACAGTCAGCTGGTGGCAGTGCATTTTCTTTTCGGGCCCACACTCTTGTGGAATAACCTGCCTGCTGCTATCAGACAATCACACTGTTTTGATTACTTTAAATCTCAACTTAAGACTCATCTTTGTGTCTTAACTTGAAAATAG
>OMLC01081602.1:12460-38757 GCA_900302585.1 Regalecus glesne
CTATAGCTGGCACAGAGATACTAATACATGAATCTGTTACATTTAGGCTTGATTACTGTAATGTTCTGTTTTCAGGTCTCCCACATGGTAGCACAGTCTTCAAATAGTTCAAAATGCCACTGCCAGAATTCTAACTGAAACTAGAAAATGTAACCTTATTACACCAATTCTTACCTCCCTTCACTGGCTTCCTATGCATGTTAGATCTGATTTCAATGTGCTTCAACTAACTTTTAAAATCCCGAATGGACTTCCCCCATAATACCCGTCTGATCTTCTTATACCATATGTTCAATCTTTTGCTCTCCGCTCTCTATATACAAGAATCCTCTGTGCCCAAAGTTTAAAGAAAGTCACCCGGTGGCTGGTCCTTCTCTTTCCTCTTCTTTTTCCACATTCTTGTGGAATAACCTATATGCTGCCACCAGAAAATCAAAATGTGTTGAGTCTTTCTAACCTAAATCTAACTTTTTTTGCCTTAACCTATAAATAGTGATTTTAAATTATGTGATTCACAATCTGTACTGCATGGTGAGCTGGTTTCTGACGACATTATATCATTAGAGAATTTGGTATCGACTAATGTAAGCTTTGCTCTCATCTAATTTCACTTGCTGAATGAATGTTTCTCAATGTTTCTCCTTTTTTGTCCTTTTTTATGTATATCACCTTGGACGAAGCTGGGAGATGTGTAATCGGTGCCACCATGGTGGTTCAGACCAGACCATGATGCCTGGAGTGTTATTGTCTAATGCCATTCCCACCTTTTAAGGATCATCATCCATCCGTCTATTTGTCCACAATCATTATACGATGAATATTGGCCTAATTGCTATATCTGGCATGGTTGCATTTTAAGATATTCATCAATTATTACCGTTATGATGAAGGAGGCTACTGTTATTATTACTGTTTTACTTATGGTTATTCAATTATAATTCTGTTATCCTTAATCATATTGTATACTATAAATTGTGTCTTATTCTGTGTGCAAAACAAACATTGCATGGGAGTCTGTCCTAGGAGAGATCCCTCCTCTGTTGTACTCCCTGAGGTTTCTTCCTATTTTTCTCCCGGTTAAGTTTTTTTTCATAGTTATTCCTTATCCGATGTGTGGGTCTAAGGACAGGATGTTGTGTTAATGTAAAGTCCACTGAGGCAAGTTGTTAATTTGTGATAATGGGCTCTACAAAAAAATTAACATGACTTGATAATAGTTAATTCATTCTATAGGGGGCCGTGGTAACTCAGTAGTAGAGTGCGCGCACGCTTCGGGAATGATGAGCCAGACGCAGTGGGTTCGAATCCACGGCGAGGTTTCAGGAAGGGTATCCGGCCTTTATCCCCCCCAAGCTCCATCGAAGTTCGTATCCACCCAGACGATGTGGGGACCAATCGTGACACGTAAAAAGGGACCTCCTTCTGACAATTGTCACAAGTCAAATTGTGAAACTTTATCTAGGAAGAACATTTGTATCAAAGAGCACCATACATGATAACAAGAGAAGTAAGAGAAAATGAGATAAATATGGATGAGGCCATTGAATGCAAAACCAGAATTTCCCGATTTGGGGGACTTTAAGTGAAGCTTCACTTACCGGATCCGTAACGTACATCGTGTGAATGTAGTCTCACGTTGTGTTTGATATTTAATAATTTAACCACAGACCCGCATGTTACAAAACTCAGCTCCGAGCCGAAAGACAGCCCAGATAGGCAGAATAAAACAGTGAAGCTCAATAAAAAGCCTAGAAAGCCAGGACAGTTCTCCATTCCTTCTAAAAACACCGATCCCAAAACACCAGCTGCCTCTCAGATTTTGCTACGTCAGTAAAGAACAAGAAGAAGAAAAAGGTACGGAGGGGAACACAGCGAGGAAATAGCGCCTTCCTTGACGTGGAAAGCACACTGCATCATTTATGCTCATGAAATATATATTTTATCACAGAGGCCACAATATATTAATAAAATAAAATATATTTTTTTTAATTTTCAATTAAATAAATTATGAATTTTTATCTATTCCGTGACCCGATTTTTGATAAGTGGTTGACAATGGATGGACGGAGTAACCAGTCTTGGCTAAGGACTACCAGCAGAGGGCGTTACCTTCCAAAGGGAAGACAATTTCTTCACTGCGCCCCGGAATCGTCGTCACACTGGTTATTCTCAGCCATTTCTTAATAAGTTAAATCTCCCGAAACTCACAACACACCAACAGAGAATCAACTTGTATACATTTGCGGAATAAACCATCACAGATATAAGTAAGTCCGCTTTAGTGGAAATAATCTGCCATCTTGGAAATATAATGGACAACAATAAAGTTAGTTGTTGTCGTCCCGGGGCTAGGCTAAACATGGCATTATGCTATTTGCTTTAACCTGCTAAACTGACTCCGAGGCCTCGTTTTTCCACAAAAGTCTCGAAGGATTTCTTGCTCCTTGGCTGCAACATACAACAATAGTTGTTTATGTGTCTTCCCCGTTCGTTTTGCTGCCTCCAGCATGTCAACTAAATGTTAGAAATCTCGTATAGCAGTAAAACATTGCTTGCTAACATAGCTAGGTAGTAGCCCTGCGCTAGGTGAACACAGTAGCATATAGCTTTTGTTGAACAACCGTGGATCTTCCTAATCACGGATTACAACAACATCAATTCTGGTCTGGTATCTCGTTTCCCACAGTCTCAATAGCCTGCATCGTGACGATCTACATATACTTTTGGATTTTATACTTCTTAACATTAGGTCAGTACTGTGTTTAAAATCACCGCTGGGTCCGAAATGATAACGTGATGCAGACTTTCGTGCATTTTTTATCATCGTGCCAGATAGATCCACGAATTTTCAGCTACCATCTTTAACCAAAAAATGCCAGCATTACATGTTAAATAGTGTCAAGTGACACGCACTATATTCGGAAAGAAAATCAAAAGTATCCCTGAGCAAGACACTGAATCCCTTGTTGCTAAAGCCATGTGATGGAATATCGTCAAAGGTGTTTCTCTGCCTTTTCCCAATAAATATTGGGATGGGCTCCTGCATGACTTTGCGACCTCACTTCAGATAAGTGATTAACAATTGATAGATGGTTATATATAAATAATATGACATCAGCTATTGGATAGGCTAAAGTTATAGAACATATATGTGTTATCTAAAGTTAGTTTTACATAGCCAATGTGGTTTGTATGTAGCCTATGATAGTAACACTTGGGTAGTAATATATAATTGTGCCATTATTATCTAGGACCTGCAAGCATGTCTGACTTCATTGAGAGTGAGGCTGAGGAGTCAGAGGAAGAATTTGATGAGAAGGACCTAAAGCCAAAAAAGACACAGAGGTTCATGGAGGATGACGGTAAGAGAACCATTATATTTTTGCAAAGTAGTTACCAGAATTTCACCATTGTTAGATCAGTTCATCTGGACTCAACATGTATTAAGAGAAATGCTTCATCACACATAGAAGTATTGTAAATATGCATTGCAAATATCACTTGTATGAGTGATGTTTCGCTAAACCAACATGTCCAGATGAAATAATTCAACTTTTTTCGCCATTTCTATTCCTGAATTATTGACCATGCATAAAGACATGGTTATTTTATTTGTGAGAAACACTGTCTGTCCTTCCTCAACAGATGAGGAAGAAGAAGAGAACACGGAAGACCAGGATGAGCAAGGGAATTTAATAGGACTCATTGATGATGGAGAAGAGGAGGAGGAGGAGGATGAAGGGAGCGCTAGTGGACCCGGCAGTGACTCGGAGGATGAAGTTAGACATCGACGAAAGAAGCGCAGTAAGTTCATCGGCTCTCTTGGAGGATTGCAATGGCTATATGAGGGTGAAATCATGGATTTCAATCACAAAAAAGAGGTGAATCAGTACAACTTGATCTGATTTTTATTTGAAAAAGTTTCGTCACTCACCAGGTAACATCTTCAGTCTGAGCTGAAAACAAGCATTCACCCCTTATAAACAGTACATTGATACCACACAACATTAGGTTGGGTTCACATCCAAGTTGGGTGATCAACTGCACATTCAGTGGCAACTAGCACCATACACAAAGGATTTGGGAATATTTCCAATCACTGTATTGACGTCCCCACTGAAACAGAGGCCGGGGAGGAAGAGAAATCCCATATTAAACAGGCCCTGGTTAAGTGTGGTTACCCTAACTGGGCGTTTGTTAAAGCCAGGAAGCGTCCCAGACAAGGCTCCAGCCAAGTGGAGGGAGAGGAGGAGCCAAAGCGCCGACCGGTAGTGATTCCGTATGTGGCGGGAGTGTCGGAACAGTTGAGACGTGTATTTTCAAAACATCGTGTCTCAGTTGCTTTCAAACCCCTGAACACACTGCGGCAAAAGTTGGTCCACCCCAAGGATCGGTTCCCCCGGCACAAACAGAGTAATGTAGTGTACGCTGTTAAATGCCAGGAGGACTACAGTGAGTTGTACATCGGGGAGACCAAACGGACGCTGGTTAAGAGGATGGCGCAGTATAGGAGAGCCAGGACGTCAGGCCAGGACTCTGGTCTACACTCATCTACAGGCTAGTGGCCACTCATTCAAAATGATGTTGTTCACCTCCTTGATGGGGAAGAACGCTGGTTTGAAAGGGGGGGTGAAGGAGGCCATTTATGTTAAGAGGAAACGACCGTCTTTGAATAGGGGTGGTGGTCTGAGAGTACGTCTGTCGGCGTCTTACAATCCTGTGATTACAAATCACAAAAAGACGTGAATCTGTTCAGCTGGATCAGAAGTTTCTGATTACAAACATTCCCCAATCCTTTGTGAATGGTGCTCATTGCCACTGAATGTGCAGTTGATCACCCAACTTGCATATGAAACCAGCCTATTGTTGTGTGGTATCAATGTGCTGTTTATAAAGAGGGGAATGTTTGTTTTCTGAAGAAGTCACCTGGTGAATGACGAAACGCTTCCAAATAAACTTCTGATCCAGTTGAACTGATTCACCTCTGATGTCCAGTATGTGCTAGCCAGTTGTGGCTTGTGTTTGGAGAATTAGTTGTGATGATTTATTTTAAAATCCTTTGCTTGTATTTATTGCTCAGTGTTGCTTTCCCAGCAGCGTGGTTCATTGTAGTTCACAAGACTTAGCCACATATCAAACACACACTTACACACACACACAAATTTGTCCACTCTTGCATCTCATTACATTAATTTGTAAACTGCAACATCTGTTATCAAGTAATCAAGTCTGAAAGAGCTTATGGATGAGCCTGGGTCACTAAACCATCATTATCCCAAGTTCCTTTGACGGCTACTCTAAGGAACAATTTTGGATTTTTGTATTTTATGTTATATTGATCACAAAAAGAGGTGAAACTGTTCAACTGGATCAGAAGTTTATTGAGATACGTTTCGTCACTCACCCGGTGACTTCTTCAGACTGAAGAAGTCACCAGGTGAGTGACGAAACGTATCTCAATATACTTCTGATCCAGTTGAACAGATTCACCTCTTTTTGTGATTTCCCTACCTGGATTATTGAGCATGCATCAAGGCATGTTATATTGATGCATATCAGTTGTTTTTTTTGACATCACCGTTTGTGAAAAGTTTGAAATCTTGAAAATATAAGTTAAAATATTAAACAACAACACTGTTTTTGTTAGTCACAGAAATCTCAACCAAAGGACCTCTTCAGTCTCAAATGCCTGCAGATATCCCCACCCTTATGAATAATACAGTGGCATAACGATCGGTTTCATATGCAAATCACTGTGACCATTAGAAGAAAGAAAGAAGAGGAAAGAAACATATAACTATACTTAAGCCATCATATTATATAGGAGCAATGAGCAGCTGCAGCACCCAGGAGCGGTTAGAGATTCAGTGTCTTACTCAAGGCCACTTTGACATACTTTCTGCAGGGGTCGGGAATTGAGCTGCCAATCTTCTGAATATTAGACGATCGCCCAACATCTTGAGCTATGCCGAACTTAATGAGTTGTGCTGCCCATTAACCACCTCTGTTGTGTGGTTGGATATGGTAGCATTGACATAAAGACAGGAGGTGTACCTCTTTCCTGGTTGACCACAGAGTCGATGTCAGCTTTGGATGTGAGATGGCTGCCAAGGTAGGGGAAGTGATCAACATTTTCATGAACATTGCTGTCCACTTTCCTGGTGGGCTGAGTTGCTTTGCTGATTGGGTTGAGGTTGATATAGGACCTGGGCACACGTGATGTTTAATCGTAAACTCAGGGCTCTGTATACCTTGTCAAAGGCATTCAGAATGTCCGCAAGGTCTTCTGTGGAGTGTGCTGTGATGGCATTGTCACTCGCGTACTGAAGCTCCATGATGGTGGTGTTGTAGTTTTCTCTTGGCCTTGAACCTAATAAGGTCAAAGAGCATCAGTTCTGTTTAAGATCGGATTCCCCGTGGCAGTTCTTCATCAATGACCAACATGAATAGGAGTGTGCCATTTTTTTGTGTCATCAATGGGCGGCATAGGTCAGTGGGTCAGTGGTCAGTGCGCGGTCGACTGGCAATCGGAAGGTTACAGGATTTATCCCCGATCTTGTACATAACATGTTGGGATGTCCTTGAGCAAGACACTGAACCCCTAATTTCTCATTTGATGTACGTCGCTCTGGATAACAGCGTCTGCTAAATGCCTATGATGTAATAATGTAATGGACTACAGAGTGTATTGCAGGTGCAGCTAAACAAAACCCCCTTGTAGCTATGAGGGTGCGGCATAGGTCAGTGGTTAGAGCAGTTGTCTGGCAACCAGAATGTTACAGGTTTGATCCCCGGTCCTGGATATAGCATGTCTAGGTGTCCTTGAGCAAGACAGTTTACCCAGTAACTGCTCCCTGAGCGCCATATGTTGGCAGCTCACTGCTCCTGTACAATAGGATGGGTTAAAATGCAGAGGAATACAAATTTCCCCTTGTGGGACTAATAAGGGAATCCATTGTGAACTAAGCCTGGATAGGACAAAGCCGGATGAAATTTGGTCCTAATGTGCAAATTGGTCATGCAAACTGGGTATAGGTGAAAACTACGAATCAAACCATCTAGTAGCTGGTGTGGCAGCAATGAAGACAGCAAACAAGATGGGTGCGATGATGCAGCCCTGTTTTTGCAGTGAGGGGCTCCCGTTAAGAGGTCCTGTTACTGAGCAGTGTGTTTGACATGCCATCATGTGTAATCCTCAGTATTCTGATGTATTTGTCTGGGCAGCCAAATCTTGATACAGGCTGAGAATCCATTGTCGGAAATTCCAAAAGTGTTAGGAATTTTGGATTTTTTCGGATTTCTGAATATTTTTATATGTGCATCTATAAAATGGGACAGCTTGAGGATAGGATATCATAGCTTTAGTCGGTGTTTATCTGGGACAATGATGTCTCATCAGCATTATAGACTTGATCTGCTGTTAGATTTTATTAGATACTGGCAAATGCATAAATGAATTTTTCTGCTGCTTAGTGATCAACAGATGATTTATCACCACAGATCTTTAAATATTTAATTCTGTGCCTTTTCTTAACATTTTGTAAACAGCCTGCTGAATATTCAGTCACCTTCAGTAATCAGGTTGTCGTGATAGAGTTTTGCTTGTTTCATGATTAGCATTCCATTAAGCAGCATGTGTTCACTCTGACACTGATAAATCCACCCCATCAATACATCATTGAGTTTGTTTTTGCTCTGTTTAATGTTTTTCTATTTTTTATTTACTTTTGTTTGCCAAGTTCATAGAACTTTAAACGTTTTTTTCTTTTGTTTCTTCAGGTCATAGATAGTGGTTTATACAACATCAAACTCCTCTGTCAGTCGCTTCACGCTTACACTACTGTCAAGTTTTTTCAACAACTTGACTTTCTGTGTTATAGATATACATAAATGTTCTCTCTTTTTCTTTTAACTATTACCCATGTGGTGATTATCTGCAGGCTTTTCTCCCACAATTTCAATAATATCTTCACACCACACAGCACAAAATACATGGTAATGACAATTGATATTAAGCAAAGGTTTTACTCCAATGACTGTTGACAAAAAACTGATGCCAACTCAGCTGAGCTGTGCAAACCCTGCCTAGGGTTGGTGAGAAAGAAAGAAAGAAGAAAGGATTCCCTTATCAGTCCCGCAAGGGGAAATTTGTTCTCTGCATTTTTGACCCAACTTATTGAATAGGAGCAGTGAGCTGCCAACGTATAGCGCTCGGGGAGCAGTTAGGGGTTTAGTGTCTTGCTCAAGGACACCTCGACATGCTGTATGCAGGACCGGGGATCGAACCTGTAAACTTCCGATTGCCAGACGACCGCTCTACCCACTGAGCTATGCTGCCCCCTGAGGTCATATCTCATAGCAGGGCACAACAGCTGTACATGGTGAGACCTTCCCACACTTTGGGGACTTTTCCTTTTGTAGCTTCCATTTGTGGGGTCTCATGTCAGCATTTAATAAGCTTTGAGATTTTGGAGGTTTGTGGATTTTGAATTTCAGATAAAAGATTCTCACCCTGTAGTACACTCCATCGAGCCCGGCAGTCTACTACAGAAACTATTCGCCAATCCTCTGTGAATAGTATATATTGCTATTTTAACTCTAGTCAATAGTCAGGGCAATTTGCATTTGAAACTAGTTGTTGTCAATTTTTAGGGTTAGGTTTATAATGGTAGTGCACCTGCATTCATTTAAGACTGAGGAGGTCACTTAGATGAGTGATGAAACATTTTTCTCAAAAATCGTGTCCAGGTGAACTGATTCACCTTTGTGATTTCCTTGCCTGTATTATTTAGCATGCATAAAGAGATATTTTAGTGTTTAAGACTGTTTCATTCATGTTGGCATTGAAGGCCATATAATATATTTATTAATTTGCCACTCACAATGAAGTTACAATTTTAAAGAATTGCATGGGAACAAATACTATTTTTCATACTTTATGTTGTTGGATGATAACTAATATATGGATATCCCATTCATGTTTTGGTAGTTGGTTATTTTAGTAGTGTCTGAGAATAAAGATTTCCCCATTAAAAATATGTGTACCAAAGTTTTTTATGTCTCCTCTATAGCAGCCAAAACCTAGAAGAAGACAGATTAAAATTGAGTTCTAAGAAGAGACAGAGATGTTGCTAGAAAGTAGATAGGGCACAAGAGGCTCGTTGAAAACTTTGCTAACAGATAATGCCACATCAATAATTGAAACCAAGGCTCAACCATTTCCTTTGCTAACCACTGGTGTTTGATTTTGAGTTGATCTCAGGATGAAATGGTTTGAACATCAATGCCTTTGGTGATTGAACCACAGTATATTAGTAAGTAAGGATAATGACTGTATTCAATGCCAGCCAGAAATTTCAAGGATAGGTAAAAGTCAATAACATAATTACTAATTCCATTAAAGTGTGTTCTGATAAAAGAACACAAAGATCTATCTGTAAACTGTTTAATCAGAATGTGACTCTTCTCTCCTTGTAGACTATGATGACTACCTGGATGATGATGACATTGACCTAATCGAAGAGAACCTGGGGGTTAAAGTGAAAAGAAGGGTAAGATATGGTTAATCTCTCTTTTTATCTTTTAGAAATGGGCAATTGTGAATTAAGTACCACACGGTGTTTGTCAGAAAATGTTGTTCCAACACTACAAAAACCTCTAAGCAGTTTTGACCACTCTTGTACTTAACCTCCTCAACAGAAAAAGAAATATGACCGTGTAAAGACGATGGACGATGATGAAGAGGATGATGATGAGAAAGACTTGATTGCAGAAGAGATCTTCACTGGAGATGGGGATGGGGATGGGGACCTAGAAGAAGGAGAGACAGTTGATGTGCCCCTCCAGCAGACAGCTGATGATGAGGGAGAGGATGATGAGTCAGGTGAAAAAACAGATTTTTCTATCTTCTATAGGAGTATGCAAAAATGGGACACAATACAATATAATCTAACCCCATTAAAATCAATACCTGAGTAATTCTCTTTAAAAGTGTTATTCTCTCCTCTTAGACATTGGTGACTTCATTGTGGAAGATGATGGCCAACCCATCAGCAAAAAGAGAGGCAAGAAGTTCTCAGCATACACAGATGCGTGAGTGTCGTATTTTCCCTTGCATGGAATGTCACTCAAACATTGAAAGAGGAAACAATGGAGTATTTTTTAGAACCCTTCTTTGCACTCCCTCATTTCCCTCTTGAGTAGTTTTGAAGTGAGGTGATGGTAAAACTAATTAATCTGTACTGAAGAGAAGGAAGTAGTCCCAAAGAGACAATTTTAGCTAATGATGTGACCTGTTATGATGCCTGCACCCCACCTCATCCCTACTCAGTACATTAAACGATAAAAGCAAAACTAGTAGACAGTGGATAGGAAAAAAAGAACAAGTCAATGATTCAATTTGCTTCTATTCCCTAATGGCCATACTCTTTTTCCCCCCTTCAGAGCCCTCCAGAAGGCCCAGGAGATTTTCGGGGGAGACTTTGACTTTGCTGACTTTGACACATTGGCCTATGACCAGGGTGAGGAGGAGGAGGAGGACCAAGATGAAGAAGGTTGGGACCGGCCCAAGAAGCAGACAAAGCGAAGACAGGGGAGGAAGAGTATCTTTGAGATCTATGAGCCTAGTGAGCTTGAAAGCAGCCACATGACGGATCAGGACAATGAGATCCGCTCCACAGACATGCCTGAGAGGTTCCAGGTTCGTGTGTGCATCCATGTGTATGTGTGTCAACGTGTATGTGTTCATTTTAGATGTTGGATGCTTGTGTTTCTCCTTACTCTCTTGCACTGTTATATTCCCATATAAGTCATCAGAAGAGTGTGGTGTCCATTTTGCTTTAAATTACCAGACATATTAGCACAGTATGTAAATTTGGGATTAGAAAACATTTAGAAATTCTAAACCTTTCCGATCATGTTAAAACCCCATTTTCACTGTGCACATGTAATCTTTTGACTGTAATAAGTTATGTTGTTTCAGATATCGACTTGAATCCCAGAATGCATTTTCTACATTTTCTTCCCTGTCGAACTGATTTTTTTTTCCCGGAAGTATATTATTGTTCTGGTGGGAGCTACTGTAGCTCAGTGGTAGATTACATGCTTCAGGAATTGATGACCTAGAGGCTGTGGATTTGAACCCACCACAGGGTGTCGTGAAGGTCCGTCAGCATTAATTTCCCAAGCTCCCTCTAAGCCGTATTCAACCCCACAATGTGGGGGCTAATTGCGACATGTAAAATGGACACCCTTTCTCATATAAATGTTTTGACATCAATGCCTCTCTCGTCTGTTTTCTGTAGTTAAGATCCATTCCTGTGAAACCAGCTGAGGATGATGAGCTAGAAGAAGAGGCAGAGTGGATCTTCAGACATGGTTTTTCTACCCTTACCATCTCCATGCAGGTATGACTTCAGCCAGTCTAACTCTGATAGTCTTACATTATAATCAGAATTAAATGTATTGCCCATTTAACTTTGTACATACATGGAATTTGACTCTAGTTTTGTGGCTCTCAAGGTGTACTGAACAAAAACTAGCAAAATAGCATGTTTTGATGTTTAAAAGCAACTGGTGAGAGTTTCTGAAAAGTTGAGATGCATATTTTCCAAATATTAGGTCTCACTTGTTTTCAAGCCCCAAAACACACTGTACCAGAAATTGGTCCACCCCAAGGATAGAGTCCCCTGGCACAGAATATTATCATATGTGATACTAAGTGCCAGCAGTATTGCCATGACTTAACATTGAGGAAACCAGATGGACACTGGCTAAGAGAATGGCACAACACAGAATAACTAACACATCAGGCAAGGACTCTCCATTCCATGCCCATCAACAGGGCAGTGGTCACTCTTTCAAGGATAAGGATGTACACATCCTTGATAGGGATAAATGCTTGTTTGAATGGGGTTTCAAAGAGGTCATACATATGAAAAGGGAACGAGCATCCCTAAACCAGGGGATGGAGGCTAAGAGTACATCTGTTGCCGTCTTGCAATGCTGTGATTGCAACCATTTCCCAATCCCCTGACTTGTAGACATTGCTATTATAATTCTAGTTAATGGTCAAATCATTTTTTATATGAAATTAATAATTTTCAGTCATTAAGCCACTGTTTTGATAATAACTGTAGAATACCTGCAGTTAGTTGACACTCGAAGTCATTTAGTAGATGAGTGATAAAACCTTTTTCTCAATAAACATGTCCAGATTAACTAAATCAACTTTCTTTGACCAGGCCAGGAACAATGATTTCAAGAATATACGAAAACCTGTTTTTTAAATCTTTGAACAGAACAGGTAATCAAAACAATTTGAATCAGATTATCTGAAGAAGGAGTCAGAAAATAAGAGGATATTTAAACATTCATCCGAATATCTGTCAGCTCTTTGTTAACGCTGTGAGTTACCCAATACCCTGATAAGGGATATAGATGCAAGTCATTGTACTCCCATACGAGGATATAGGACACAGACAGCCAGAGGGCAGACTAAATTTTACCATGCAAGATGCTAAAATTTGTCATCACTTAATTTTTGTTGATTAATCAAACTTAGAATCAGTCTTAATGGGCCCTTTAGGTTTTATTTTATTTTATTTATTTATGGAATTTGACATGATGTGCTATTCACCCATGCTTCTCATTGCATTTTTGAATATATACACACTATTTATCCCCTTTTGATTCATAAATTACACATCTCTGTATATCTTTGACCTAATCAGGAGACCACAGATTACTTAGACAGAGGGACGACCACAAACTTCAGCAGGAAAGGGCCAAGTACAATTGCGAAGATCAAGGAGGCCCTCAACTTCATGAGGAACCAACACTTTGAGGTAATAGAACCTTCCTGACCTGAACTCTCTCCAATCACATGCCAGATTTCACTGATTTGTTCATTTTGTACCTTGACCCTATGCACTTGTTGTGCATCACTCTGGATAAGAGCGTCTGCCAAATGTCTGTAATGTAATTTTCGTTAATGTGCACCTATTTACGATATCTAGAACAGGGGTCTCAAACGCAAATTGCTTGGGGGCCACTTGACAAGTGGTCT
This sequence comes from Regalecus glesne, assembly GCA_900302585.1. NCBI lineage: Eukaryota > Metazoa > Chordata > Actinopteri > Lampriformes > Regalecidae > Regalecus > Regalecus glesne. Next base: position 25,527 of record OMLC01081602.1, read on the forward strand.
CATGGAGGAGGGCTGGTGCAATAGGAATCAAGACAAAAACTTCCCGGCCATCCGACCTTCACATAGATCCTTATTATTTCACATTATGTCAGAGTTTTCACATGAATAGGTAACTACGTAAATAGCATAGCCTGACCTAGGCACATATATATCCTACTTCTTTCCTGGCACTTTTGCTGACACAGGTGAGACATATTTGCTTTTAGGAAGTGGGCAGTGGACATCCAGAGAATAGCCTGGAGTGTCACGGTTGGTTGGGTCCGGGCTCAAATGCACGACTAAGGAGACAGACAATGGCATTTGGCTCAGCAGGGGTTTTAATAAAAAACAGTTCAAGGAACAAAATATACACGACTGAGGTCAAGCAATTGACATAGAGCAAAATTCTCCCCAAAAATATAGTTGGGTACAAACAGGGTTTAAGATCCATTGTCATTCTCAACCGCTTATCCGAAACCGGGTCGTGGAGGAGCTGGAGCCCATTTCAGTTCTCATTAGGCAAAAGGCGGGGATACACCCTTGAAGGGTCGCTAGCCCATCACAGGGCAGAGCAATTAGGGGAACAGTGTCTTACTCAAGGACACTTAGACAGGCTTCTCTGCAGGTGCGGGGCTCAAACCTGCAACCTTCCAATTGCCAGATGACTGCTCTACCCACTGACCCATGCAGCCCCTTGGGTTGAAGATAAGAGAAGATATTAGTCCCACAGGGGGAAATTACAGTGTTACAGCAGCAAAGTGGAAAGCAAAGTAAGAGAGGCATCAAATTTAAGGCATAATATGTAATGGGAATTAAAACAAGGGTTAGGGTTAATGTTAATGCTCTATTTGGGGAGCAGTCCTGGGGGACTGCTCCCCAAATAGAGCAAATTCAATACATGATCAACTGGATCACATAATATTTGATTAACCCTGAGTGAATTTTTCTGTCCATACTGTTCATATTTAAAAGTGTAAATGTCACCTGACAACTCGCTGATTGATTCTGTCGTTGTATTTGGGCTGAGACTGGCATTTCTGAATAAAGATGCCTTCTCCAGGCAGTTATTTGCTACCTGTACCATGCAGTCTCTCAGAAAGTATCCCTCCATAAATGGCTTGTTAGCCTTCACTATTGCCTGGCTTACCACTACCTTCATATCTGCATCAAAGTCTCCTTTGGCTTTGTGAAAAAGTCCTAGTGACAGGACAGACTTGATTTGAAAGTGTGTTGCTTTTCTCCCTCTTTTTGCCTTTGAACTGACCATGCTCTTCTGCATGAATAGTGTAATGTCACTTCATATTTAAGAATCCTTCAGGATGACAACTTTTTCTTTGCAAATTAGACAAGTCTTGGATGCATTAAATAATGTAATGAAGTAGTTGCATTCTTGGACTTGTTGGTGCTCCTGGTCAACTTTCTTTTGGCTTTATGAAGTGATATTAATTACAAAACATCTGCAAGCAGTGACAACAATTAATGTTAGCAAGATTATATGAGACATTTTGCAATAGGTTAGCCTAAATAAATAAATAATTAAACTGTTCTCTTATCAGTCCCACAAGGGTAAATTTGCAAATCTCTGCATTTGACCGATCCTACTGAATAGGAGCAGTGACCTGCCACCATTGGGGGCCCAGGGAGTAGTTAGGGGTACAGTGTCTTGTTCAAGGACACCTCAACAATGTTTTCTGCAGGACCAAGGATTGAATCTGCAATCTATCCATTGTCAGACAACCGCTCTACCCACTGAGCTATGCCCCCCCGGCCTAGTGGGTTTGTGCACACGGGTGTGAGAAAGTACTGCAAAATTGACATAAGGCCACATCAGCTTTAACCGGCCCTTCAACTAATTGTACTTTGGTACTTAGAACTAGAAACATTGAAATGTTTAACAAACAAAAAAAGATGAGAGGGCTATGCAAAATGAATGAAACATTGGTTGCACAAAACTACTTCGCAGGCCTGTAGTCTGAGACCACTGATCTATAGCAAGGCACTTGTTTTAGCTCGTCAATGTAACATTAAGAAGAGTTTGCATAAGACCCTTCTTGTGGAGACAATTCTGTTTGGTTGTTTAACATTTCTTCCCTCTCACTGATTTTCCTCTCAGGTTCCATTCATCGCATTTTACAGGAAGGAGTATGTGGAGCCAGAGCTAAACATAAACGACTTATGGAAGGTGTGGCAGTGGGATGAGAAGGTATGGTGAAGTATTATTATTATTATTAGTAGTAGTAGTAGTAGTAATAGTAGTAGTAGTAGTAGTAGTATGGGTAGTAACATACTTTCAATTTAGGATCTTATTGGCATTATGTTTTACATAAGATTATACATAAACCCAAACTGCTAAAATCCAGGAATTGACTGTGTCAGCAAATTCTGTGTTTACTTGCTAAACTATCCTCTGTTTCTGAACCCAACCCAACCTCCAAACCTTAGTGGACTCAGCTTAAGACCCGCAAGCAGAACCTGACCCGTCTGTTCCAAAGGATGCAGTCCTACCAGTTTGAGCAGATTTCTGCTGATCCTGACAAACCTTTAGCTGATGGTATCCGTCCCCTGGACACCGCTGACATGGAGAGGTATGATTGGATTATGCTAAGGCATAGGACAGGGATGGACTATTTAAAATATATGTGGTTGATCTCTGGGCAACCAGCTTACCCACTCTAGTTGCTTGCGGTACCCATTTTGGTTGCATGAACTTCGTTTTATGTATTTTACATTTACAAAGAGAATACAAGCACCAAAAGAGGAAAATTGTGTTAATTTGAAACGTGAAGAAATTATTTCTAAAGCAAACAATTTTTTTCTTTTTAAAGTTTGTCAGTTTTTACTTGGTACTAAATACAATGGGGCATCATGTCTTTTACTGTGAATTTTCTGCTTGTTGAATCAACTCTTGTCCTTTTCTTTCAAATATATGACACAGCAGTACATGTTTCTCAACCTGACTTCTTAAACCATTGTTGCATTTGTTATTGCATTTGCTTAAACTCACACACATTTGACTGCTCTCTTCTCAAACTTAAATTTGACATTAGTTTAAAAACTAATTTAGTTCAATTTAATATGAACTACAGCCTTTTGTCATATCTGTTCATGGTCAGGTTAGTAGCTGTAGAGAACAACTGTAAGTCTGGAAATTGTGCATACTGCAAAATTGGCCAGTTATGCTAATCCCCGCACAGACTCGGTCATAGTATGTCACCTTTTTGACTAGTTTATCTTAATATGCTTTATTATTGTAATAATGGGTTTATAACATGGACATGGCAGATTATAGTCCAGTACACCTTGAACTAGCTTTATGGACTGTTAATTTTACACTTTTTAAAAAGTTTTACTGTTGATTTTAACTTTTTAATGACTTCAAACATAAGCATTTTGGACATAGATAAAGGAGGGATGTATATTTGTGGGTATGGACATATTACAGACTAGCATACCCTTACACCTGTTGTTTTGTCTTGTTTGGCTCATCTTTGCTGTAGACTAAAAGATGTCCAGTCTCTTGATGAGCTGAGTGATGTGTACAACCACTTTTTGCTCTACTATGGCCGAGACATCCCCAAGATGCAAAATGCATCCAAGTCAAGCAAAAAGAAACATAAGAAGATCAAAGAAGTTTCAGAGAATGGTGAGGTTCAGAAGAATGATCCAGCCATGTTTTAAAAAAAGTAGATGGGATATACAGATTTTTATAAATGAAGGGCAGAAGCACTCAATATTGTACTTTTTTCCATCTGTTGAAACAGATGATACCTTTCTAATTAATGCAAATTGCACTTTTTAGGTGAGGAAGAGGAGTTGGAGGTAGAGGAGGAGGAAGAGCAACGCAAAGGACCTGATCTCAAGCTGGCTTCTCGCAGGGACATGTACAGCATTTGCCAAAGTGTAGGCCTTGGTTAGTCACATTTCAACTCTTGACCCTAGTATTTTGATGCTTAGATATCACTAGTTAGTCTGCATGACCAACACAGCTGTATACACTTACCCCTAAACACAGGAATGACACAGGATAAACGGTAAATGGACTTGTTCTTATATAATGCTTTTCTAGTCAAGTGACCACTTGAAGTACTTAACGAATGCCCTACATTTACCAAACATGGGGAATTAAGGCCAGGTACTCTTTTCCTGACAGCGGGTTTGAACCAATCGCAGGGTGTCGGGAAGGGCATCTGCCCTTAATTCCCCCAAGCTCCATCTAAGTCTGTGTCCACCCCTACATTGTGAGGACTAATTGTGGTACATAAAACAGGCCTCTTACCCTTCTCCTGACATCCCAGGGCAAGATATGAACCCATCACACCCAACTTTAAGGCCCATGCTCTACCACTGAGCAAGAATAGACTTGGTTATCTCCAGGTCCTGTTACTTCCTCCTACACTTTCTCATCATCTATCTTTTCCCCCTCTGCAGATGGATTAGCTAAAAAGTTTGGATTGACTCCAGAACAGTTTGGAGAAAATCTGAGAGACAGCTACCAGCGTCATGAGACTGAGCAGTTTCCTGCCGAACCTGTGGAGCTGGCAAAAGATTATGTGTGCAGGTAGGACTCTCATTCATATTCAATTTGGACATCTAGCGCTATGGAGTTCCTCTCTGAACTCATTGAATTGAGTTTGATGTTAATGAAAAGAAGAATCCATACTAATTTCTCACTCATTGATTGACTATCCTGTGTTTTGCCTTCTTCTCTCATCTAGTCAGTTCACCAGTCCTGAGGCAGTGCTTGAGGGAACCAGGTACATGGTGGCTATGCAGATTGCTCGTGAACCACTGGTCAGGCATGTCCTCAGACAGACCTTTCAGGAAAGGGCCAAGGTTAACATCAGGCCAACCAAAAAGGGCAAAAAGGTATTGACAGATTTTTTTCTCCTATTAGGGGAAACTGTTAGAGGTCAGGCGAAGAAACTCAAACCAGCATAAGAAAAGGGCTCTATCAAAGTATGTGCTATATTAAATTAGCTTTTTTTACCCTCCCCTTCCTTCTGTAGGAGATTGATGAAGCTCATTTTGCCTACTCATTCAAGTATCTCAAAAATAAACCTGTGAAGGAACTGAATGGGGATCAATTCCTAAAGATGTGCCTGGCTGAGGATGAGGGGCTGCTCAAGATTGACATCTGTATTGATCTCATGGCGGTCAAGGGGTAAGAGAGACACACCAGTGAGCCATGGCAAACATCACAAGGAAAAATGTGTAAACTAATACTTGTTGGGGAGATTAGCCAGGTCTTCACATAATGAGCATCCTTGACCAATCGGATACATGCTGTGAACAGTTTATTTAATCAGCTGTCTGTGGCATTGTGGCATAAACAAACTTCAATCAAATAAAGCATTAACGAGTTGAAATTCATGCAGAAAAAAGATTGATCAGTTGTTCAAAAGAAAACCAATAAATTTTAACTTTGAAATATTAGTAATTTATCAAATGTATATTAAAATGACTGGTTACAGCTTCATGCAGGATAAGTTGAGTCTGGAGAAGTGGAGATATGCACTGGAGAGAAGGGGAATGAAAGTCAGGAGGAACAGGACAGAATACATCTGTGTGAATGCATGTAAGGATGCATGGAGTAGAGGTGAGGTGGATGAGTTTAAGATACTTTGGGTCAACTGTCCAAAGTAACAGGGAATGCGGGAAGGAGATTAAGAAGACACTGCAGGCAGGGTGGAATGGGTGGAGTGGAGTGTCGGGTGATATGTGACAGAAGGGTTCCAGCAAGAGTGAAAGGGAAGGTTTACAAGATGGCAGTGAGGCCTGCTATGTTGTATGGTTTGGAGAAGCACTGACAAAAAGATAGGAGGGGGAGCTGTAGGTGGCAGAGTTGAAGATGCTAAGATTTGCATTAGGAGTGATGAAGAAGAACAAGGACAATTAGGAACAATTATATTAAAGGGACAGCTCAGGTTGGACAGTTTGGAAAGAAAGTAAGAGAGGCAAGATTGAGATGGTTTGGACACGTATGGATAAGAGATGCTGGTATACTGAGAGAAGGATGCTGAATATGGAGCTGCTGGGCAAGAGGACAAGAGTAGGTTTATGGATGTGGTGAGGGAGGACTTGCAGGTGACAGGAAGATCTAGAGGACAGGAAAAGATGGAGATTGATAATCCGTTGTGGCGACCCCTAACGGACGCAGCTGAAAATAGTAGTAGCTGGTTACAGCTTCATAAATCTTAAGATTTGCTTGCCCTTCTCTGATACATATAGTAAAAATAACAGTCAAAGATTTTTTTGGCTGGCTGCCAAGACAATGTAGATTGACAGTTTTATGACTTCGGAAGTTTCTTGAGCATATTTGTCTTTTTTACATTCATAGACCAAACAGTTAAACAAGCATTATTGTTAGTTGGATTCATATATCAACTTCCTGGGATTATCGCAAAAAGTTTGAATCAGTTCATTTGAATACAGTATTTATTGAAAGAAATATTTCATCACTCATTCAGGTCACATCTTCAGTCGCCTGTATGAGTGGCATGGTATGTAGTCCCAGGACTTCATACTAATCCAAAGCTCCTGAATCTTGCCTGATCTTGCAATTGTGCCATAGGCCAAAGACAATTAACAACTCACAGGATTGGCCATAAACCTTCAAAAAAATGATTTTAACGTCTAGAAAACAGGGCTGTGTATGATGATTTATGTTGATTTCTTAAAGTCTTAAATTGAAACTGTTAAAATTATTTGATTTCTTAAATTTCCTCACATTCTTTCTCTCCCTCTGTAAATAGACAGATGACATCAAGATATGTCCATGTCTCTCTTTACTCAGGTATGCTGGTGACCAGACATATTTTGATGAAATCAAGCAGTTCTACTATAGAGATGAGTTCAGTCACCAGGTGCAGGAGTGGAACAGACAGCGGACCTTAGCTATAGAGAGATCCCTCAACCAGTTTCTCTACCCTCAGATGGCCAAGGAGCTCAAGAGCAAACTCCTTGCTGAGGCCAAAGAGAATATTGTCAGGGTAATTATATCTGATGTACTAAACTGATTCAGTGCCCACGTTTACATGTTAATGCCTGTACACAAAGTCACTGTACTATGAAATATTTAGGTTCAGTTCATGTATTTTTAGTTTTTTTCAATATAATTGTATTGCCTTTTGTATGATGAGTAAAATGCCCTCTTTTGCTACATACAAGATGTCAGTTTTACTTTATTTTATTCATGTAATGACAAAACAAACTTACACATTCTCTGTGCAAGTACAGGCAAGTTGGTGTGATATCTAATAGGAGAGGAAGAAATATTGTCAGGATATTTCTGTTTTTGTATTTTATTTATTTTTCCTTTGATTAACCTTGTGGGTTTCATAAACATATTGTTGTAATGTGTGTGATTTATATCCATATGCTCCTACAGTCATGCTGCCGGCGCTTTTACAACTGGCTGAAAGTGGCTCCATACAGACCAGATCAGCAAGTTGAGGAGGATGATGACTTGATGGATGAAAGTCAGGGCAAAGGCATCCGTGTAATGGGAGTAGCCTATTCTCCCAGCAGGTAGGCGTCTCAAAGGCTTACCAGTCAAAACCAAGAGTTTTGAGAATCAGTACACTCATCCTCAGGGAGAATCTTCTGCCAAGCCTTTATGAGTAGAATTGCTTTTAAAAGGTAGTCAGCACAGAACAATGATAGCATAGTCAAGAGAGAGACAGGAAAGGCAGGGTAGAGAGGGAAATACATGCACCAAAAGGGAGCGGGTCTGCTTCAAACACAGGCCACTTCAGTAAGAACTGTATCAGGTTAGCCACCAGGGCACCCCCGAGGTTACATATTTCAAAAATAATTTTTAGCTGACCTCAAATATTTTGATATGGGATGATGAGATGTAACATCAGTGTTTGAAGTTTAAGTTGATGTTCAGTGACCAACCAAAAGTAACACAGTCCATTAAGAAGCGGTTGAGGCTTCCACTGGTATTGAACAATATGACATTCCATAAGCAATGGCCATCTATGTATGTCTAAGCAAAAGTTTGGGAAAAATGTCCTTGAAAAGCCCAAAATGTTATTAAATATTATTATTAAAGAGAGTTAAAATCCTGATGATTACATTGGAAAAAATAATGATTTACTAAACAGTTTCACCTTCATGACAATAAACTAGACTGCTAGCCTGGGAACCAGACAAATCTGCAAGCTTGTGTTTTATATATGCTCTGGCATTTAAAGTCTGGCCCCCACCTTCTGTGGGTGAGTTTGACGCAATGACAGGTTTTTTCTCACTTGCAATCTGGGAACTCTGCCTCTGATTGGCTAGTACTCATTATACCCGTTTGTTAGGTTAGAGAGGGTTAATATGGGATTAGAGATAGGTTAAGCTAATCCGATGCAGAATGGGGTTGGCCTTCCCAGGATGCGGCTGCGGGGAATACTGACATACAGAGAAGCGCTGTTAGCTGATGTGGAACGGTCTGTTGAGTCTGCTATTACAACAGTATTAAAGACGCTGGGAGTTATATTTACTCTAAAAGAAAAGCAAAAATCAACACTCAAAACTCAAAACATTTGTTGATAAGAAATATGGGTTTTCCGTAATTCAAACAGCATTTGGTAAAAGTCTGAGTGCTTTGCCAAATGTTTCATTGCTCTGATTGGTTGTAGATTTATCCAGTTGCATCCAGAGGCTTTTTGCAAGTGTTTGTTGATAAGCCGGTCCATTTTCAGATTCAAGATGTTTATTGTCACTTTGCTTGTACAATCACATCCAACCATCTATCCATCATCTACTGCTTATTTGGGGCCAAGTCGCGGAGGTAGCAGATTTCAGCTGGGAACTCCAAGCTTTCCTTTCCCTTACTACATCAACTACCTCTGACTGGGGGATCTAAATGCTTTCCCAGGTCAGTGTGGAGATATAATGTCTCCACCTGATCCTCGGTCTGGCCTGTGGCCTGCTCCCAGCTGGAAATGCCTGGAGCACCTCATTTGGGATGCGACCAGGTGGCATCCTTATTAGATGCATGAACCACCTCAACTGGCCTCCTTCAACTTGAAGGAGCAGTGGCTCTATTTCAAATCCCTCACGGATGACTGAACTTCTCAACCTATCTCTAAGGGAGACGCCAGCCATCCTCCTGAGAAAACTCATCTCAGCTAGCCGCTTGTACTTGAGATGGTGTTCTTTCAATCATGACCCAACTTGTCAATAGGTGAGATTAGAAACAAACAGTTTTGCCTTCTGGCTCTTGGTAACAAGAGACAGCTGGTAGAGCGAGTGGAATACCACTCCAGCAGCTCCAATACTCCGGTTCAACTCGTGCCCCTCACTGGAGAACAGGACCCCGGGATACTTGAACTCCCTCACTTGGGGTAAGGACTCATTCCCTACTGAGATTGGACAATCCCCAGGTTTCCTGCTTATAACCATGGTCTCAGATTTAGAAGTGCTGATCTTCATCCCAGCTGCTTCACACTCGGCTGTAAACTGATCCAGTGAGTGTTGGAGGTCACAGACTGATGGTGCCATCAGAACCACATCATCTGTAAAAAGCAGTGATGGATTTCTAAGTCCATCAAACTGCATCCTCTCTCTTCCATGACTACACCTCAAGATCCTGTCCATAAATATCATAAACAGGATAGGTGACAAGGAGCAGACTTGGCGGAGGCAAACCCCCACCTGGAACGAGTCCAATTTACTATTTAGAACCTATACACAGCTTTTGCTTTGGGCATAGAGAGATTGGATGGCCCTGGGTAGTGACCCCCTTACACCTTACTCCCACAGCACCTCCCACAATATCCTCCAGGAAACCCAGTCATAAACCTTCTCTAGATCGACAAAACACACGTGGCAACACAGCCATGTACAAACAGACTATAGTGTAGGGTACTAAGACAGCAGCTGGGCCTACTACCAAGCCCCGTCCAGGATCCCTGTGAGCGTAAAGAGCTGGTCTGTTGTTCCACGACCAGGAAGGAATCAACATTGTTCCTCTTCAATCTGCGATTCAACTCTTGGGCAGAACTTCCTTTCCAGCGCCTTTGAGTAGACTTTTCCAGGGAGGGTGAGCAATGTGATGCCTCTGTAATTAGCACACACCCTCTGGTCCCACCACTACCACCCCTGTCTGCCACTCCTAAGGCACTAACCCGGAATTCAGCGCAATGTTGAAGAGACTTTTCCTCCATGACTGCCCCTTTAGACCCAAAGCCTTCAGCATTTCTGGACGGATCTCATTAATCCCTGGGGCTTTGCCACTGTGGAGTTCTTTGACTACTTCAGCGACCTCCTCCAGGGAAACTGATGTTGATCCTCCATCATCCCTCAGCTCGGCCTCTCTCTCTCTCTCCTGCCTTCATCAGGTTCAGGAGTTCCTTAAAGTGCTCCTACCATTGCCGTATTATCTTCTCAGTTCAGCTCAGAAGCTTCACATCCTTACAATAAAAAGGTTGGATGGCTCCCTGTTTTCCCGTCCTGAGTGGATGGACGGTTACCAGAAGTGCTTTGGTGCCGACTTTAAGTCCTTCTCCATGGCTTCCCCGAACTCCTCCCACACCCGCTGCTTTGCCTCTTTCATGGCTGAGGCTGCTGTCCTTTGTGCCTGTTTGTACCTTGTAACTATCTCTGGAGTCTTCCCAGGACAATTTATCCTCGAAGGCTTCCTTCTTCAGCCAGACAGCTTAAGTGCTGGTGTCGACCAGGGTGTTCATGGGTTGCTGCCCCTTGAGACATCTATGACCTTGAGACCACACAGCCATGAACATGGCCCACTCTGGTCCAATGTCCCCAACCTCCACAGCGATGCCAGAAAAGCTAGGTGGGAGTTTAAGGTCTTCAGGACAGAGTCCTCCTCCAGGCGTTCCCAGTTCACCCGCACTATATGTTTGGGCTTACCAGGTCTGTCCTGAGGCTTCCCTCTCCACCTGACCCAACTCACCACCAGATAGATGGTGGTCAGTTGACAGCTCCGCTCCTCTCTTCACCCAAGTGTCCAAAACATGGGGTATTAAATGAGATTATACGATGACAAAATTGATAATTGACCTTCAACCTAAATTGCTCTTGTACCATATACACTTATGAGCATCCTTATGTTCGAACATGGTGTTTCTTATAGACAATCCAAAATGACTAGCACAGAAGTCCAACATTAAGTTACCACTCAGGTTCAGATCAGGGAGGCTGTTCCTCCCAATCACACACCTCTAAGTGTCTCCATCATTGCCCACATGTAGATTGAAATCTCCCAGTAAAATGACAGAGTACCCTACAGGAGGCCCTTACAGACTCCATTCAGGGTCTAAAGAAGGCCGAATACTCTGAAGTACTATTTGGTGCATAGGCACAGACAATAGTCAGAGTCCCCCCCATAACCCTAAGGCGCAAGGAGGAGACCCTCTCATCCACATGGTTAAACTCCAATATAGTGACACTCAGCCCGGGACTTGTGAGTATACCCACACCCGCCCAGCGCCTCTCACCTTGGGGAACTCCAGGGAAGAATAAAGTCCGACTTCTAGCAAGGAATTTATTTCCAAAGCCAATGCTGTGTGTTGAGGTGAGCCTGAGCAGATCTAACTGGTAGAGTTCCAGCTCCTGCACAAGCTCCAGCTCCTTACCCGCTAGGGAGGCAACATCCCACATCTCCATTGGCTGCTTTGGTCTGGTCTGTTGAGACCCTCTGTTGTCACTGCTACCTGTCTGGCAGTGTACCTGACCCCACTGGTTCTTCTTCTAGGTGGTGGGTTCACGGGATGGAGAAGTGCCCACGTTGTTACTTCTCTCCTTATGTTTCATGGGGTCTTCTTGAACCACTCTTAGTCTGGTTCCTCACCTGAGACCAATTTGCCATGGGAGGCCCCACTAGGAGCACTAGGCTCCAGCCAACAGGGCTCTCAGGTTCGTAGTGACACTCAAACCTCTCTACCACAATAAGGCGTGATTTCTTGGATAGGAGATTTAACCATATTGTGCCGTATTAAAAACTTCTTTCTAAATGTCAATAATACAAAAGAAATCCTCATTTACTTTAGAGAGATCAGAGGAAATCTCATTCTCATTTCCATCAGTGGGATATCTGTTGAAATTGTGAAGTTTTAGATTTCTCGGTTTACATCTTCACATGATATCTCAACACCCAATGCATCCTCAGGAAAGTGCAACAGAGACCATTTTATGAGGTTTCCAAGATTTTTGGTATGAGTACCAAAACTTATGAACTTGACTTCGTTTGCATCACAGCACCTTTGAGAGTGTCTTGAAAGACTGTGTCACAGTGTGGTCTAGCAACCTGACTGCTCAGGACTACCGTTTGCAGTCCTGAGCAGCAGTCAAAGGACTTTAAAGACAGCAGCAACAATCATTGGCATGGAACTACCACAACTTCCTAATATTTACATCCCTCGCGGCAAAAGGAAAGCCCAAAACATCATTAAGGACACCAGCTATCCCACTCATATTTTGTTCTCACTCTTTCTATCTAGAAATATTACCAAAGTATAAAATCACATGCCAACTGTCCCAGTGAGTTTCTGCCCAAAAATGTCATTGTTTTCTACACACAACAATAAAGTGGGACTAATTATTTTTAGAGAGTTAATTTTCCAAGGGTATCTTCTTGCAAGATAGTCATGCAATTACATTACCCATGCGCTTAGTCTGGGGGATTTGTTTCTTAGTTTTTGCTACCAAAGTCATTATTCATGCATATGTCCTGATGCATGCTCAGAGCGCTCATATGCATATTCATGCATGTGAAAGACTTGTGAGCCACCTTCAGGGAATCTTGTAGTTTCGCTGTTATTGGCATTTTTTTTCCATTTTTAAAAGATCACCGTGCTGTTGGATAAACGAAGGCACCATCAGGATACACAGTCATGGACCAACACTGCATATTCATAAATGCCTAAAGTGCCCTGTTGCAAATTTCATCCTTAAATTGTTATGATTTAGATTGTCACTAAGGGCAGCCTATATGCAATGCATTAATAAAAAGCGTGTATAACAAAAATCACCTTCTTGGCTAGAGCAAACTTGACACTTCTTGATTTCCTCCACAGAGACACGCCTGTGTTCTGTGCTCTGATCAACGGAGAGGGAGAAGTGGTGGATTTCTTGCGTCTGCCCTACTTTATGAAGCGGAGGAATGCCTTCAGGGAAGAGGAGAGGGAGAGGAAGGTATGCACTTCATGACAACATCTGATGAAATGAATTTCGACCCCTCAGATTATGATTTCATGGGAGATGTTTCTAGTCTTTGAAGACGAGTCAAATTTTATTT
>OMLC01081604.1:0-16060 GCA_900302585.1 Regalecus glesne
GCTGCCTGGCCGGACCACGGCGCCGGGTTGAGCCCCATACACACGGCTGTCTGTGAGCGGATGACTGAGTGACTGACGGATTTTGACCAATAGGCAGACGGCTGAGTTTGACTTTTCTCCTTCGGCCATTGCTCTCGGACAGTCTTCTATCATATCGTCAGCCGTTCACAGGACCAATGTCAAAGAAGCTGCTTTTTAAAAGTAGTTGTGCAAAAACAGGCTTTTGATGAATGTGGTTGTGGTCCAGCCATATACTGGGTTTTAATGTAGTGTTGTTCAGAACTCAACCGGTATGGAGGAGGCTGATTGTTTCCTAGGCATGTGGACACCTCTTGGCACGCAGCGGGTGTAGGATAGGATTTGGACGTGTTCATGTGAGTAGGCCACCGAGCCTTTCATTTGCCCGCAGACCTCCGCTGAGGGACCTATGGCCTCATTTATCAAAGGATCTGCGATGAAATGTTTGTGCTCAAAATGAAAACCAAGCCTAATGTGTGTGTGTGTGTGTGTGTGTGCTGTGAAAATGTCACTTGTGTATAAAGCAGCTGATTCGGTGTACACACTAAAAAAGGGATGTATGCTGTAATAAGTCACTTTTTAACTCTTCTTTACTGCTGAATCTTTTTTTTTTTTTTTTTTTTTTTTTTTTTTTGCACCTTGACACAGTCCTGGTGGATGGTCCGCACTCATGAAGCTGCTCTGAGCGTGTTCTTTCAAACAATCGTTTGATGAAATCTGGCATCAAGTCAAGAGATTATCTGGATAAATGTGACCCTGGCTTTGAGTCCGAGTCGACATCCCGGAGAGAGGAGCCTAGGCAGACCTCTGGGTATAGAAGAGAATATAGGCCTGAGTGTTACATACTTCCTCCACACTGCAGACCTTCATCTCAGAGTCATTACAGTGGACCCAGAAACCTGTGGACACAGATGGAAATAGAGTCAGACATGTGAGAGAACACATTCCATCACTCCACTGGAAGATCCAAGTTCACAGAGCAAAAGCAGACGTTCAGTGTCCTCCTCACCTCCTTCTGTATTGTAGCAGTAAGCGGTATAGTGCCCTGAGCCAAAGCCTTTACCGTGGTGCATAACTACAGCAGACAGGTCGTACATGTAGCCCCCTCTGTGGACGGAGTGACCTGAACCTGTACAGCAGTAAGGTTTGATGTTCAGAACCTGATCAAAGGCCACATGGACGCCTATCTTCTCCCTATGGTTCCGCCCGGACCATCTGCCACAGAACACAGGCTAGTCAGTACAAACTGGCCTCTCACCACCACCCGGAAAAAAACAGCCTCACCCCAAAACACGAGAAAAAAGGGACAAAAACAAACAGTTTGAGGTTCCTGGGGTCGGGACGTATTGCCCGTGACCAGATTTCCACCGTGTGGAGTTTGTGTTGGATAAACTTGCCTGAAGCGTTTGAGGTGCAGCCGGAGAACCTGAGGTAAACGGTAGATCAGAAGCTGCTTACAGGCCTCTGAGAGAACGATGGGCTTGTGGGATGTTTTCCTTCTTCTTTCTGGCATATTGGAAGAGAAAGAAGCAATCACATCACATAAAGAGGTGAATCTGTTCAGCTGGATCAGAAGTTTATTGAGAAATGTTTCATCACTCACCAGGTGACTTCTTCAGTCTGAGCTGAAAACAACCCCCCCCCTTATAAACAGTACCTTGATACCACACAACTATAGGCTGGGTTCCCCAATCCTCTGTGAATGGTGCCCATTACCACTGGATGTGCAGTTGATCCCCCAACTCTCATATGAACCCAGCCTATTGTTGTGTGGTATCAAGGTACTGTTTATAAGGAGGGGGACGTTTGTTTTCAGCTCAGACTGAAGAAGACTTTCCACATCCGTGTCATTCAGAAACATCACACCCAGAGCTGGATGTGATTCTACTGTTTTCAACACTTATAGATGTGATGACCAAACATGCACTTCAATGGCGAGGAGTCCCGATCAGTCCCCATGTTGTGGGGTGGGCAATGCCTTACATGGACCCCGGGGGACTAAGGCTGGATGCCCCTCCTGATGCCCCAGGGTGGATTAGGAGTCACTGCCTCTGGCTCAGTGGCTTGGAGCTACAGCCCCATGGCTTTCCATGGGGTAATGTGTACTATCCACACAGGCCATCTATGTGAAGAGGGAACACCCAGGAGGGCCTGAGAGTACCTCTGTCATCCTCTTATAATGCTGCAACCATTTCCCCAATACCCTGAATAGTGCTCATTACCACGGACAGTGCCGTCAATGGCCAGCCTGCATATGAACCCATGTTGTTGGACGTAATGCGACCGTGTCCTTTTTAACAGAGGGGACGCCTGCGTTCAGCTGAGACTGAAGATGTCACCTGTAGGAGGTTTGAAATGATCCCTTCAGTAAGACGTGTCCCGATGAACCAATTCTACTTTTTTTGGTGCCATCCTTTGGCAGCTTGATTATACTGGATAAGAGAATGAAGGACTGGCATGTGTATAATGTTAGCTTAGCATTGTACTAACTGTTGCAGTGGTTGCAGGCATAGATGCTGCCTTCCAGCGATTCGGTTTCTGTAAACTTGGCCAGCATCTCAGTGAGGGTGCAGCTGCGGGGATGAGCAGTAGCTCCAGGGCCTTTCTCCATGCTGTGGTAACGCTCAGGAAACTCCAAAGACAAATCCCAGAATGGCTCCACTGTGTTCGACTTGTGCTTACAAGACAGACAAGTGACCTTTAAAATTCACAGGGATGGAGAAGCAGAAGAAAAGCTTTAACACTGTCAGACAGAAGTCAGTGGTACATGTCTGGAGACGAGATTCGCCCAATCTCTGTCCCCTGTGTGTGGTTTAAGCTCTGAGGGCTCATTAAGCTCTTCGAACTCACAGAAATTAACATGTTTAAGTAAATGATCCTTATTTCAGTGAATGTTGTAGATTGTAGGAGGAAATTTAACATCCGTGCAACACCCGGCCAACAGAGAAAACCTATTTGTATATCACTACACCACATAGGCTACGCTATGACTAGATGTTATACTGTGGCATGAAATTAGCTCCACTTATTTCCATCTGACTTTGCATCTTGTCCTGTGTTTTGCCTCAAGATGACACTTTAAAAAGTAAAGTTTTTTTTTTCTACAAAGAAATGTGCTTATCAGAAAATATGCATTAAAACTCTGTTATCCTCGACTCAAAAGTTAACAAAAGGGTCCTGAACTGACTGGCGGGCCTCACAGCTGCTGCTGTGGGGAGCTGAGGGGTTTGAACACAACACTCCCTGGAATATCGATTCCCTCTCATACTCCGCTTCCTCTACGCAGGGTCAGCATGAGTTTGCCCTTCATGACTGGGAAGACTTGCCTTACTGTCGACAACCTAAGCACGTGAAAATATTTTGGGATAAACGTCACGAAGCCAAGTTTCACTTCCGGGCGAGATATTTAAAGAGATCGCTAATTCCCAAACAGCGAGTAGCACCTTGTGTGATGACCTGTCAATCCGTAACTCAAACTCTCCAGTTAGTTGGGGACTAGACCGGGTCACACTGAAGTGGTTAGACCTGGACAGGCACGGAAAAGCTCACCTGGCTGAGTAGCTGCCCGTGAAAGATGGTATTGAGAACTTTAAGCACTTGCTTGGAGAGTTTCCTCTGTGTGATGGGGATGACTATCCTGCGTTTGGACCCTTCGGACTCCAGCTCCTGCTGCACCTTGTCCAGCAGCTCACACAGGAACTCCTGGGCATCCTGCTGGTCGTAACCCCTGAACGCCGGGATCAGGTTCCACACAGAGTGCAGCATGGCGAAGGGAGACACGAGAGACCAACGGCCTGACCACATGACCCTGAAAAGTGTGTGCAGCTCGTGGCACAGAGACATTTGCTGGCGGGTAGAGGAACGGGGTTCTTTGGGCTGGACCAACTCCGCAGCATACAAGGAGGTGGGGGCTGTTTCTCTATTCTCCACGGGCAAATCCACGCAGCCCGCTTTGCTCACCCGTCCAAGAGGGCATCCTGATAGAGCATCACTCCCTTCACTGACTAGACCTCCTGGCACACTCTTCACCGCCGGGGAGTGATTGGTCTTTGCCAGCAGCTCCTCAGTCTCACATAGGTCCAATGTTAGAAAACACTCCCTGAATTTCTGCAGGTGACTAAGCACCTGTAATATAGAGTTCATGTAACATGTGTTTCCCAAGTTGCGCAGACCAGTGACGCCTGGGGCCAGTCTCCGACGTGTTGCTGCGTGATTAGAATAGTACTTCCTAAATTTGGTGGCCCTGCCATTCTGCGAGGCCCTGTGGGAAAGGGAAAGAAGAGGAGGCTTCTTGGACGGAGGAGGAGGTAGGCGGTCCGGGGGTTCACGGAATTTGCGAGGAATAAGTGTGATGGTTGAACGTGGTGCCTGGGTGAGCAGCCGCGCACTCTTCCTCGGAGGAACATTGCCGAGCTCCTCCATCAGTTTCTTTTTCACCTCCTTCCTCTGCTGTCTGATCTCCTCCTTTTCTTCCTCGAGCTTCCGCTTGCGGTGGCTCTGCAACTCCTGGTGCTTTCTGACCCAACTCTGGAACATCTTCTGAAGGAGTGCCTTCCTCCTGTGCCGCAGGGCCAACTGCATGGAGGGCAGTGGCCTCCCAGCTGCTACCCGGATGGTAAATTCTCCAGGAGCGGAGGAGCGCAGTGACCGTTTCCCCGGGCTGTGAACAGTCGATAAGGCCCCTCTCAGGAGTTTAAGGTCCCCCTCGGCATTGTCATTGAGCACATAGTCCCCACAGGCGAAGCAGAAAACATCCAGCTCCCGCACTTCCATAGCCAGGGGATGGTGTGACTCCTGAAAGTGTTTGAGAGAATGCTCCTCCATGAAACGTCCACAAGCCACATGGGAGCACTTGAGGCACGCCCACACTGAGTCTGTGGTGCTGCAGTCCACACATTGCCATTTCTGTGGATTGAGGATGGAGTGGTCCTGGCCCAGACGGAGGCGCCCCACATGCTTACAACGATCCATCTCTGCTGATGCACATGTGGCCTCAGTGATAGGACACACATCCCAGAGTCGAGCAGCTATTCATTCTTGTGTTGGGTGTAAGGGGGAAAGAGGTTATTAGCATCGCTCCAAATAAGAAATCGGGAGACTTAATGACTCCTACACAACAGTTATTTGAAATACATATCTCC
Organism: Regalecus glesne; assembly: GCA_900302585.1. Classification (NCBI taxonomy): domain Eukaryota; kingdom Metazoa; phylum Chordata; class Actinopteri; order Lampriformes; family Regalecidae; genus Regalecus; species Regalecus glesne. Next base: position 5,160 of record OMLC01081604.1, read on the forward strand.
AAGTGCATTCTAGCAGAGAATAGGTGGCCTTTGGAACATGAGAATTCACAAAAGAAACTCTAAGCCACGCACATTTTAACGAACCTATTTAGACAGCCACACGGGGGGTTCTGGGGGATGGAACCAGGTAGAGTGAAACTCCTGCACTGACAAGAGACACCACAGGTGTGCTACGGTCAGAGCATGTACTTACTGTGGCGATGGGCTGCGTGATCAGATTTGGAGCAGAACATCATTAAATTTGCAAACAACTTGATGCTGGCAGAGAGCTTCATCACCCACAGTGATCATAGGCATGCACAGGAACATCCTGGAAGACAGGGGAAACTCAATTCAACATATGTTTTCCACTTGTCCCGCTCCACATTCCATCATGGTGGCATTCAATTGTCCCAATTCGGATGGTTTTTTTCCCCAAAATAACACATTGACAAATACACTGCACAACAAAAGTGAAACAGAAGGAAAGCTTGGGCCCACAGCAGAGCCTGTGGGCTCGATCCCACTGTGGGGCGTCCGGAAGGGCATCCAGCCTAAATCCCCCATGCCTGCCTGTACATGGAATGGTACCCTGTATAGGATGTCCCCTGCCTTTTGCCCAATGCATGCTGGACCCCGCGGCCCGACTTTGAAGAAGCGACTGACTGATGCACGGATCTCAAGCATTCCAAACAAGTCATTAGCTTGGACCTCTCATACACCCATCCATCCTTTACAGAAGGTATTACTTAAAAACACATCTTTCCTAGTATCTGCTTATTTGGTGTATGAAGCAGTTCTCATGGGAAATGAAGATTTGTTAAGCATGGAGCTTCATGCATCTGTGATCGGATATGCCACTACTCATCCAGATGACTAATGAGTAGGTAAGCTTGTTGGAATTCAGAGTTGATTTACTATAAGGGCCCTTTAGAGCCTGCAGACGGAATTCTAGCACGGCTTTGAGCTTTCCATCCATCCTCAACCGCTTATCTGAAGTACGGCCGCGGGGTCATTCTGGAGCCTGTCCCAGTGCTCATTGGGCAAATGGGTGGAGCGCCCCCCCCCCGGAAAGGTCGGCTTCCCAGCTCAGGACAAGGGGGGGATTTAGGCCGGATGCCTTTCCAGATACCCCCAGGGTAGGCTCGAACCCGCAGCTTCCGGCTCATCAGTTCCTGAAGCGTAACCATGGAGCTACTGGAGCCTCAACAAACTCCACGTTTTGAACGAGACAAGTTTAAGTGTTTATCCACAAACTGCTGTTTTGAGTTCAATTTGGTCACTTTTACATTTTCAAGTCAATAGTCATTGTCGAGCCCTTCAATCCTACAACGGATCCCTCAGATACTGGTTAACTGCAGACATAATCGACTTTATCAACCAAAGTTAGTTTTCCTAAATGAGGTCAAGCTAAACCATTAAAACAACTTTAAATTGAATCTGGATCATCTTCATATCCATGGGAATGAGACTTTATTTTGAAAAGGAATCTTTAATATTTTAAGTTTGACTTTGTCACTTAAATATTCAGGGCCACTGCCAGGACATTGCATCACTTTATGGTCAAAAGTTATTTAACGATCCGCCATCGGCACTAGTTACTGGGTTGGGTTTCTCTTGTTTTCTCTAACCACATGAGAGCTCTCTGATCGAACCGTCTGCCCCGGCGGATCCTGGGTCACAGCAGTCGCGTTGTCGACACGACTGATGCTCCTTTACAGCCCATTTACCATCTATTTGTAAAGACCCATGTCTCTCCAACCTAGTCATCAATTTAAATGGATAACTGTGACTTCCAAACCAGGACACTCCTGTTATCGCTTCCTATTTACCTTGGATGAGGCGCTGCTGTGTGATCCACATGGCGAATAATGCTAACAGCATCTAACATCATGGGATGGCTAGCTGATGCCTCCTCTAACGCAATTAATGCTATCCATTCATTTATTAATGCGACGAGTCCGGCTAATCCCGACCAGTTGCTCGGGCTATGCTAAGCTCCCCCACCATTCCCATTTTCAGGCAGAACAAAGACCAGTCAGAGCCACACAGCGAACATTCAGCAACTTTCCCAGGTTTCAATGCAAACCTGCGACGGATTTACGGGCTAACATGGCTAACGGCTAGCGACAGCAACGTCACGGCGGAGCCCCCGCCAACAGCCTGGCGTCGCTGAGTGAAGCCCGGCGTGAGAAAGCCTGTTATTCAGACTGAGACACGCTCGGCCAGTGTTGGTGTTGTTAGCTCGCTGCTAGCTAAGCGGCTAACGCGATGGCTGAGGACAAGCCAAGTTATCGTGACTGCTGTTGGTCATCAACTAACTCAGTTCCGACAGAAGACCAGCGGAGAAGCCAAGTTGACGACGAGCGGAGCGGAGCCCTGGACGAGGGCTGTCGGATGGCTGGGCTCCGTGTCGGCACCATGTGAGAAAAGGCTAGCGGACGTTACCGTGCACTGCGACGCGCTGGCCCGGCGCTGATTGTTGTCTTCGCTTTGCATCGAACAACCGAACTCTCGCTCGGATCCGAATCCGCTCTGATTGGACCGGGATGGAGCGCTGGCCTGTGATTGGACCGGGGAGGAGTGGTGGACTCTGATTGGCCTGGTGATGACCAACAGATGGGACGTACTCATTCTGAGGGCAGACGGACCCAGACAGGCGGCTCGTCTGTGGTGGGCGGCATGACCGCAGGAGGAAAGACCCCCTTAACAGTTTGAGGTGTTTTTTTTGCTTCTTTACGGGAAAACCAAACGATGGCATCAACACATGGATGGATCAGCGTGGCTCAGCGGATATGCTGCTGGAAGACTCACTGAAAACCTCACAGGTCCCACCATGACAGCTGATCCGTTTAATCTAACAAGACAAACACATGGCAATAATGACCACAGCACTTAAGACAGTACCGACTGGATTTATAAATGCCCATAACAAACTTGTTGAGATAGTTGTTAAAGTCTGGATAGCAGTGATAACCAGTAGGATATGTGTAACTGTACATCCTTCTAAAGGGATGTCTTGAAGCATGGTCAGTAATGCAGGTAAGGGAATCACAAAAAGAGGTGAACCGATTCACCTCTTTTTGTGGTGCTTGCAAAGGGAGTGACTTAAGTCTGAAGTCTTGGCATACACAAACAGTGGCTTCAATTCTCTGCCGTCTTGTTTGTAACATCGTTATATCGAAATGGGGGTGCAGTGCCACGACCAGTCTCCCAACATTACAAAAAACAATCCTTGGCGGCAATCAATGCCTGAAATCCTTGGTGACTTGACTCACGGGACCAGAGTCATGGATATAAAAAAACAACATCTGCTTTGTTCTTCTTTTTGTGAGGTCTCAGCGCATATTGCCTCCTTGGATCTGCAGTTTACGCAGTTTATTGAACAACTCTAAGTACTGAGTCATCGTGTCAATACAGTCCGCAGGTGTGTAAAGGCCCTCAGGCTTGGTAGCAAACACAGAAGGCAGCTCAGGGACGTTGGACCCAAGGAAGCTTTGCATGAACTCTTTCATTAGGTTCCAGCAGTCTCCTGGAATCACACATGGACAGTAATCCACCTAGAGAAAGATGAGATAAGATTTTCTTTTATCAGTCCCACAGGGGAAAATTTGCAGTGTTACAGCAGCAAAGTAGAAAACAAACCAGACATAAGATCTAGAGGCATAGGAGATATAGGAGCAATATAAAAAAAGTGAAATATTGAAAAAATATGAACAATATATGCTGCATGAAGAGAGATGGACTCAGCAGTTATATAAATCCACTGATATGCAAAGGTCCTACCTCCACTGATATCCCTCTTCCACTGGAGCTCATGGTTACAGTGCCAACCTTCACCAGGAAGTCACAGTAGCGGTATCTGGAACCACGGCATTCCACCTTGTGCCCCTTGGAGTTCTGGAAATGACTTTTCAGCTTCACCATGAGCACATCGAAGTTCCCATCTGCCGTGAGGCAAGGTCCACCTTCGAACAGGGCCAGGCAGCTCAGGGGGGTTTCAGAATTGTGCATCACATACAGCAGCTTGGAGGACTGACCTGTTTTTAACAGGCAGGACAGACAGAGGAGATTCGATCGTTAGCACTGCTGACAATACCGATCATAACTCAACGTCAATAACTTACACATTTACAATCATTACAATGCGATTACAATTACTGTGGTTAGTTGTGTCGTGTGCCTGTGGGTATGATGAGGCTGATGTCAAAGAATCTGTAGTTAACCAGGAATTACCGCTGACACCCCCTGTGCCTTGGTACGTCTCACAGTCAACACAGAAGCTTCCCTGCTTCACTGCTCCAAGCTGTTCCAGTTTCTTGTGCAGTATGTCCACCGTCTGCTGCACACTCTTCCCCTCAGTAATGGGCACCTGGCACACACTGGGAGCACACACAAAGCACAGTCCTACATGTCGTTTACAAGCCCTCTGAGGTTAGCTTGTTTTAACCAGACATCGTACTGCTAGCAGGGTGCTATGCTCTCATAACCCCACGGTACTTAGACTGGTTGCAGCTCTTAGCTTTGTTTGCTACCGAATACAACAGCTGAATGAAGCAAAGTGCCCGATTCCACACATTCTCAACTCAATGTCTTCGTGATTGAAATGATGCACCGGGGAATCATTTGAGCAACTTTAGGGTTGATCTGACACAATTCAAAAGCACTACACATAGAAATGATCAAGTATTTCATCTCACCAAGTGACTCCCATTGATTTAGCCGCTGGTAGCTATTTCCGACGATGTTTTGTGAGGAATAGTACTTCCGGGTGAAAATCCTGCCCCATTTAATTATAATATAATTAGGCAAAATGAGGATAAATTATTGGACATTTTATGAATGAACACTTAGGATATGGGGTTACAATTGATCAATCATTCTATTTTTACCATATTATGCTGACCTCTCGTTAGCCAAAAGTGAAGAACTGTCACATGGCACAGGGACGTCACTTCCGTCATGCTGACCGTCTCCACGTGTTTCACCTACCATTATTCTTCCCTGTCTGTTTACCCAAATCTCAGACCGGCCAGGGTGGAGCAGCGAACATAGACAACGTACTACTTACCCACGACACGGGGGCTTCTTATACCCGCAGCCATGCCGAAAGCGAAAAGGTCGAAAAGTGGAGGCGTTGGCGACAAGAGTGGAGGAAATGTTGCGTTGGCTGACCAAATTCTGCAAGGGGACGCTCTCCGAGCCCGTGGCCGAGCCAAGACCAGAGAGAAGCGGGGAGGGGATGAAGACGAGTACGTAGACGAACGGCTGTCGAGAAAGATTCTGGAGCAGGCGCGGATCCAGCAAGAGGAGCTGCAGACAGAATATGGCCTGGTGCCGGAGACCAAGAAAACCCCGGTGACGCTGCTAGGTAAGGACCGTCCACCTCGTCGTGAGAGTCAGTTGGCACTACAGCGTTTTACCCAGGACCACCGTCCTCAGGGTGGAGGCACACGATCACAAGTCTCCTTTCCACGACAGTTCTCTAAGCGGTCACACCGTGAAGCTGCCATTCACATCCTATCAGTTGTGGGTATTTACAGTCAGGTCTGGAAGAGGCTGTGTGGACAGGTGAACCAGTCGACATGGTTTGGCCCTATTCTGCTGTAGGGTGTAAGACAGCCTGGTTATTAGCGTTAACCTTGAGTGCGTTAGAAAGATGCTCTGACAGGGGGCACACTTTCTATTTGTGTCTGTTGATTCATTAGGGCAGCATAGCTCAGGAGGTAGGGTCGTCATCTAGGTGGTCTCTTCCCTTGTTCCTTCAGATAAGCATGTCGAAGTGTCCCTGAGCAAGACACTGGACCTCTAACTGCTTTGGACAACAGAGGAAAGTTAGCCTGGTGATTAAATCTGGTGTATTTTAATTCTAATTGTTCAGTAGTATGCACTGCCCCTATAGTGGAGATTATTATCTCATGTCCATTATCGAGGATGTAAAGAATGCAATAGGAAAATATTTGTCCTACTTAACTCTTTACACTTTCTTGGTCAACAAGGGAAATTATAATTCTGTTCATTCACTGGGGCCGCTGTAGCCTAGTGGTAGAGTGCACACATCAGGAGATGACAAGTCAGGCATCAGGATGGGCATCCAGCCTTTTCCCCACATGCCCCATCCAGGTCCATGTCCACCTCTACAACATGGGAACTGATCATCACATGTATAGATGGACCTTTTATTCACTGTTCCTCCGTCCGTCCTCAGCTGAAGTCAAGTGGCGGAGTTGTGCTGGAGCCTCCGTTCATTCACCTAAAATGGCCCCCTCCCCTTTGATTTACTGAGAGGCCTGTTTAGATTAACCACCGTCTGCTCCATGTCTGCCGTTCAGTTCAACACAATATATTCTATTTGACAAACAGTAAGAATATGAAAATCACACACAGGGATGTTGCAGCATTGTGTGTTTTTGAAATTGGTGCTCTTTTATCATTCTGTTGTATGTAAAAGTCAAGCTGAATTTTGGATTGAAATGAGCCACTGGGTGAATGACGGTGATGCATCACACATATCCATGTCATCTGTATTGCCCAAACACTCAAGTCCATTCACTTGTATAGCCCATGATCTCAAATTGAACATTTGCCTCAGTGGGCTTTAAAGACAGTGTTGTGGTGGTGGTTAATGTCATATTCTGTATCCTTTTCTCTGTCATGTAATCTGATTCTAGGGTCAGATACTCAGGATGCAGACTCTGATGAAGAATGGCCAGCGCTGGGAGAAGCTGGTGGTGGTTTTGGGGAGGCAGATGGGGAAAGTGAAGTCGTGGTGGACCCAGAGGATGAGAAGGCCATTGAAATGTTCATGAATAAAAACCCTCCCATGAGGCAAGACTGATCATTTCTATACTTGTCCTCATACCAGCCATTGTTTTATTAAAGACTGAAAAGAAAACAAATGATATGTTTTCTAAATGTTGAGGCCCACCACCTTCCACACAGTTCTCTGTTCCTCACCAGTCATCTGTTCTGTCTCGTAGGCGGACCTTAGCAGACATTATTATGGAAAAGATCACAGAGAAGCAGACTGAGGTGGGAACGGTGATGTCAGAGGTATCTGGGAAACCAATGCCCCAGCTGGACCCAAGGGTCATTGAAGTTTACAGGGGTGTCCACAAGGTAAGTCCATCATAATTAATTGCATCCTTAACTGTATTCCTGTTGCCATCCAGTGTACAGAAATAAAGGACAAGTTAAAAAAAAAAAGGAATTCAGTATGAATTCAATAAGGCCACGAGAAATAGATTCTACCACCTGATAAAAGATGATTCCCAGAGTGATGCAGTTATTATTGTATCTGTTACTATTATTTATTCTATATTATTACAACAATATTAATTAATGGTTACTACATTAGTCATGCCATGTAGCTCAGGGCTGGAACGTGCAGTTTGGGAACTATTGAGCCAGAGTCTATTGGTTTGAACCCAATCCGGGTTGTCATCCAGCCTTAAATCCCCAAAGCCTGTCCTGGGATCGACTGGCCACCTGTCCAGGTTGTTTTTCTGCCTTCCACCCGATGAGCACTGGGATGGGTACCCGAAGATCCCTGACCCAACATCGCATAAGCCCTTGATCATGACATGACAGGACAATTGCTACATTAGCGTTTTTAAATGTACTTTCACAAAACCCAAGGATGGTGTATTTAGTGAGAGAAACCCGCTGCTAGGGGACACAACAAAGCCACGCATAACCAGAAAAATAATAGTCTTTGGGCTCTGAAAAAGCAATAGACTTACTGTCATTTTTGCTTTGTTGATTCAGGTCCTGTCAAAATATCGCAGTGGTAAACTGCCAAAGGCTTTTAAGATTATTCCGGCTCTGTCGAACTGGGAGCAGGTTCTATATTTGACTGAGCCTGAGAGCTGGAGTGCAGCGGCCATGTACCAAGCCACAAGGTTAGTCTTCAACTACTCTGAGCTAGGATATCACAGAGAATGTGTCATGTTGTGCTTTTCATTATCCACTGTTACAAATGGCCCCGCGTAGGAGCTTAAAGTTTTCTTGAGACAGCATTCAGAGCAGCACCTCTGCATACCGTCATGTTTTTCAACACTTTTGATTCACTGAAACCATTAGAGGTCCTTGATTATAATCCTGACTGTGCACAAGCATTATGAGGTTGAAATGCCCGGTAGTGTGAGATTCACAGTGGACACAGACAGAGAAACCAGTGTTTTCCTGCCATCATAAGACTTTAGCACAGCCCATAAGTCAAAGGAAAAAAAATATTTTTATGTGCGGCATTCAAAAAAAACCCAAAACGACCTAACAAAAGCGTTTTGTCTGTCAGTCTGCCTCCTGGCCGAACCCTTGCACGAGTGTGACCGAGTCTCACATGAACTTGAACTTCAGAAGAAGAAGAAAAGGCTTCCTCTGCAACACGTTGGTCTAACTTGAACCTTGTCTTTATTCTCACCGTATAATAAAGCAGGGTAAACCGTTCACGCTCGCGCACTTCATCCACGGTAGACTCGGATCGGGCGGTGACCAGAATAAGCAACACTTCCTGCTTTGACTGCAACCTAGAAGAAGTTATTCCTTTATAACTCACACTTTTTATGTTATCGAAATTCTTAGAATAACTTTGGATCGTGTCCAATCGGAGTCGACCGTGCATGTGTTTTGCATGTGCAACCGACTTGGATGAGGCAAAGACAGAGAGCATGTTGGTCGAGTGAGCCAAAATGAACTGGGAGAGGGAGCAGAGATCAAACTTTCTCAACAGTTTTGAATCACCGCAACTACGAGAAGCTCATCACGAAATCACAACTGTGCACAAAAACACATTGGCTGATAGGTCCAGTAGTTAGTGAGGTTAGCTGCAGACATGCAGACACACATACAGAGAGAATTATGTTGAATAGATGTAAATTAAGGTAATGTAAAAGTAAAGAGAAGGAGAATGTAGGTTTCATGTCATTTGACCTTTAACCTTATCGTGTGGTTTCTTTTTTTCCCCACAGAATCTTCTCATCCAACCTGAAAGAGCGAATGGCCCAACGCTTTTATAATCTGGTACTGCTGCCCCGGATAAGAGACGATATTTCCGAGTACAAACGACTGAACTTTCATCTTTACAGCGCCTTGAAGAAAGCATTATTTAAACCGGGGGCGTGGTTTAAAGGTGAGGGCATGGCATATGCCAGGGTGACTGTTGGTTCAGACTCACACGTGAGGAAATAGTGCTGATGTCTTCAGTGCTGAGCTGAGGCATTATGCATTTACTTCACAGAAGTTTGGGTTATGGAATGTTAGTGTTGAGTTTGAGGTGATACACGAGTAAATTGCAATGGTCCCAACCAGTGGTGGGGAGAACGAACAAAAGCGGTACTTAAGTAAAAGCCTAATGACTTTATAATAACGGTTACTCAACTCAAAGGGAACCTTATCATAAAAGTAACAATTTGAGTAAGAGTATAAAAGAGTATTTGTGTTCATCTGTACAGCTGACGTTCAATCAGTGCAGGACAGGAGTTGAGAGGCCATTTCTGTAAATGATGCCCCAAGGAAACCTGGCTTCTATTAGAGTGAACCTGCCCTCTAGTAAAGGTCAAAATGGTTCACTCAGGTCATCTGGACACACGTTTAAAACAAAACATGAGTACGTTTCAACATTCCACATTCAGTGGAATGTGATTGAACCTGATGGGCCTATTTTGACTGCCTGGATGATTGAGCCTGAAAAGAGGTTTTCCTTTTCTTCCATTTTGGCACCATTTTGCTCCATTCTTTGTGAGCACCCTAATTCACATCTCTCTTCCTTTGAAAGGGAGCTGGGTGGGTCACCAACTGGACTGAGAGCTGAGGAATACATTCAGTGAAATGTCGAAACGTACTCATGTTTTGTTTTAAGCACATGTCCAGATGACCTAATTGAACTATTTTCACCTCGTTGACTACCTGGATTTGCCTGATGAGCCTGAAAAGAAATCCTCTGGAAACTTTGTTTCTTAATCGCAAGTCTACTCCTCGGACACTGGGGGGCACTGTTGCTTACAAATCCAATGTTCATGAAGTGGAGGCTCAAGGCACTAGTCAGTCCTCATGAAGCACCAACACTGCAGCAACTTGAAATCATGGCATCCCTCAAATATATCATGCAGTCGTCCTTCATTGTCTCACTGTAGCATGTTTTATTAAACATGAAAAGTGAAGATGTGGAAGAATCCATCCATTCTTCTCCACCCCCCCCATTGAAGTTTCTCCTTATGTTCTCTTACTTCCATGAGTTAGCTGTAGAACTAGAAGTTATGGTTAAATTGATGCTAAAATATGAGCCCCAATTTAATATTAGGAGACAAGTAATCAGTCATTCTTGTGGTTAACTGTTTTGTGTCATTGGTTCTTTGTTTTAGTGTGCTCTGCATATCAGCACTTAGGCATTAGACATGTTCAGCAGCTGTTTGGTTTGTCCTTCATGGTTTAGGTATACTGATCCCACTCTGTGAATCTGGGACATGCACCCTCAGAGAGGCCATCATCATCGGCAGCATACTTACTAAATGTTCAGTCCCCGTGCTCCACTCCAGGTAATCATGCCACCCTGAGGGGGATGACTTTGCTCTGTCTGTCTGTCTGTCTGTCTGTCTGTCTGTCTGTCTGTCTGTATGTCTGTCTGTGTGTCTGTCTGTCTGTCTGTGTCCGTCTGTCTGTCTGTGTGTCTGTCTGTGACTGTCTGTGTGTCTGTCTGTGACTGTCTGTGTGTCTGTCTCTGTCTGTGTGTCTGTCTCTGTGTGTGTGTCTGTCTGTCTGTCTGTGTGTCTGTCTCTGTCTGTGTGTCTGTCTGTCTGTGTGTCTGTCTGTCTGTATGTCTGTCTGTGTGTCTGTCTGTGACTGTCTGTGTGTCTGTCTCTGTCTGTCTGTCTGTCTGTGTGTCTGTCTCTCTGTTTGTCTGTGTCTGTCTGTCGTTCTGTCTG
>OMLC01081606.1:0-23654 GCA_900302585.1 Regalecus glesne
CATAGAGGAAGAAGAGCTCAAGTGAGGACAAGCGCACACACACACAGAGGAAGAAGAGCTCAAGTGAGGACAAGCGCACACACACACACTTGTAACAATCCTGGATGAGAGCAAGGAAACAAAACCCCGTTTGTATATCCATCTATCATCGACCGCTTAACCAGAGTCAGGTCACAGGGTCATGCTGGAGCCGATCCCAGCCCTCACTGGGTGAAAGGTGAGGGAACACCCTGGACAGGTCACCTTTCCATCACAGGGCTCGAGCAGTTTGGGGTTCAGTGTCTTGTTCAAGGACACTTTCTCAAGCTTTGTGCAGGGACCAAGGATCAAACCACCAATATTTTGATTACTTGATGACCACCCTACTTCAAAAACTGATTGGTCATTCCCCCATACCAGATTACACTTGGGTTTAAGGTAAGGGTCAAAGGTTATGTTAGAAAATTTTAACTCCAACAGAAACATTCCATCCTCCCCGAGGATCATGTTTGCCTGCGAGTGTGTATGCCCATATCTCTTGTGGATGATGAGGTTAAATGAAGAGGCACGTACATTTCCAATCTAAGGACAAATCCAACATTACCTTGGAACACATCCGCTCGTATATGTTCAATATCACACTGTGTTGACCTCCTCCTCCTCCTCAGGTTCGTGCTGAAGGGTTTCTCTTCGGATGGCAGAGACCTGACTGACACTGAAACCAAAGCTTTCCTTCAAGCCGCTGACAAGGACGGAGATGGGAAGATAGGCATGGATGGTAGGTTATCCTCTGACCTGCAGGCTGCTACGGAGTCATTTATGAGCACAGCAGCTGAAGTTGAACTATGAGTAGAAATTGACCAAGAAACACTTTTGATCACAGGTCATTCAATGTGCCCAATTAACCTAGTAACATACATGTAAATTAGATAGGGGGTGGGGGCTACGGTAGCTCAGTGGTACAGTGTGCACTTAAGGAACTGACCACCCAGAGGCTTGGAGTCTGAACCCACTGCAAGGGGATCAGTAAAGGCATCAAGCTTTCATCCCCCAGGCTCCATCTAAGTCTGTGTTCCCCCACACAACACAGGGACTAATCCAGACATCCGCTGTCAACCACTTATCTGGAGCTGGGTCATGGAAGTGGCAGCTCCAGCAGGGGACTCCAAACCTCCCTCCTCCTGGCCACATCCACCAGCTCTGACTCCGGGGTCCTGAGGTGGTCCCAGGCCAGAGTGGAGCTATAGTCCCTCCACCTGGTCCTCGGTCTACCCCATGGCCTCCTCCCAGCTGGATGTGCCCGGAGCACCTCACTGGAGAGGCTTTCCTGACACCCCGCAGTGGGTTTGAACCTGCAACATCTGGCTCATCTGATCCTGAAGCATGCACTCTACTGCTGGTCTAGTGCGGCTCCAGCTCCTTGTCCTCATATTATGCTGTTACATCTACCCTGTATGGGACACATTCAAACATCATGTCAGATAAAAGAAGTGTTTATATTTATTTGTGTCACGGCAGTTAACAGTAAGTGAACAATCTGGAGCATGAAGTGAATTTTGAATGGCTTGCTGAGTAACAACAAGAACTAGACTGACTCGTATAAATCATTGTGATTGGCTGCATGGTGACTCATTCAGTTTGGTTGTTTCTGCAAAAATGCTCACTTTTAGGGATAAATGTCCAGGCTAACTACCCTGCTGCTGACATGGGCACGATTCACTGCTGGGACGCATATTGAAATTAAGCCTGGTGAGCTGAACATCAGGAAGCCATGAGTCATGAGCAGCAGGATGTGATTGTGATAACCTTCTCTGTTTCAGAGTTTGAGGCCCTGGTTCATGAGTAGAGGACACCCATATGCATCCCTCCCTGTATCATTTAAATTAAAAAGAAACAGCTATCTCCCTTCTTCTCCTCTTGCTCTCCTTGGGGAACCGAGGAGCCCGCCAGCCAAGGCCTCGCTCCAGACACCACCAGACCAAGTCAACAGGGGGCGATAGAGAGGGGGAAGGGGACCCCCCCCTCCCATCACATGAATAGTTGACATCACTGAATTATTACTATTGTGTAATCAACCAACATGCTTTATGTGTCTTCTGAATGATTTCTAAAGTATATCCTAGTCTGGTTCTATGATGTACTGGTGATGTGGATGCTGTAGATGCTGCGCTACTGAAACCTATAAAAAACAATTTCTCTCTCTGTGTATTTCATAGTTGGTGCTGTCTCCTCTCTCTTTTTAGCTGCTCGTGCACTACAAAAATTCTACTTCTCCCTTCTCGTTCTCCTTCCCTCTCTCTCGCCTTCTCCTCCCCTTCCCTCTGATGAGACAAGGCGTTCAATATAACAGTTGTGCAATGAGGAGAGATCTGAGTACTGAGATAATAAATGGAGATGATGAAAAGCCTCCAGTTTACTCAAGCCTCTTTACTGGTCGTCAACCACAGCAGACACACACCCTCTTAAAAGACAACATACGTTAACATGGCATATCTAGCTGCATCCATCCTGTGTTGTATCACAGAGCAGCGCTGGAGACATTGACAAACCGACAGCCACTGGTTGAGATGCTGTAGGCTGGACGAGCTTCTCCAGGTTGAAGTCGTGGTAAAGTGGGTTGATGCGTATCTGATTGGAGGGTGGTTCCAGGATTCCAACATCTTCCTGTTCACCTGCTGGAGGTGCCATGCCCCAAATCTGACCGATTTCACTGAGTGATGAGTCAGTAATCTCCAACCTCAATGCTTGACTCTCAGTGTTGGGGAAAACTGGGTTGTTACCATTTGGACCGCAGATTGTACCTTTAACAGTGTTGAGGATGCTGCCCTTTCTTTGTAAGGATCTCTTCTCTCTCCTTCAAGTCAACACATGGGATACCTCCTGTAGTCTCTTCCATACTGTTAGTGCTGGTGTGTGAAATGGATTATGGTCATCGTCATGTTGGCAATGCCAAATTGTGTTGAATACCTTTCTTTTGAAACTACTATTTCCAACAGACTGGATGCTGCAAGACATACCACTGCTCTCCACAAACAATAGGAGACACTGGGTGTCAATTTCTTCCTTCACATCATGGTCAGAACAGTTCATTTCTTAAACACTGAAAATAAACCAAGATTTATGGTTAATTGCTCACCACTATCGACCAAACATCAATGTAAGGTGGTTCCCCAATCCAAAGTCCTTTTACACTCTCACTCTACACTGTGCCTCTTGTCCCTAAATGTCCTATCAATCCTGTGTAGTGTTTGATGGATAAATACTCACACGCTGATATTCTGATCATTGTATTGAATGAGATCTACATCCCTCCACCAGAGAAGCAGTAAGGTCAAATTGGGGGGAAGAAGAAACAAAGGTGACATCAAGGTGCATATACCAAGTCTAATAAATCATGTAAAGGCCACAATCCGTTGAAAACTAGTTGTCTATGACATTCGGCCCCATCAATGTAAAAGTGAACCGGGAACATTTAGCAAAAACTTGGCAAACATTTTCTGAAGAGTCAAGATAGTGAGGAAAATAATGACATCTAAAAGAACAACACAACAAATGACAAACTTTGGTTTTAGCCATCTTGCATCCTCCCCACTTAATTCATTACAATATAATATGGATATAGGTAGGTTAACTACCAAAAATTACTCTTAAAATCAAGTTAAAAGTTTAGCTTAAATATTATTGCTACTTTGTGAACTGAAGATATCATTATTAGCTTTGATTCGAGATGTATGTCATCCCGAGTATTAACACATATATATAGCCCAAGATGTTAAATCCCTTATGAGTCAGTGGCCTACGTTCCAGTAAAGCCAATGCATTCTCCCATGATGAAGAGACACATATTACATCCTCAAGACCTGACCTGGAGGCTTTAGTTTTCTACCTTGGCCTCCTTTTAGTGGAGTGCCCGAGTGTCAGTGAATCTGGGGAGCAGATCTGTCATTTGTCGTGGTGGGTCGCAGTTTTACAGTGGCAAACGGATTGGTCCCTCTGGAATGAGAAGACAATGTGAAATGCTATATCACACTCTGAGGTGCAGTTTTTTTTAATAGAGAAAATCACATCACTCATAAGCACAACTGTTGAAAAAAAACTGACTGAAGTACCACTAATTCAACCCAAACACAAGAGGTGCATGATGTATTGGTGAGTTAGTCTGTATAGGCCCCCCAACAAGAGCAGCCAAAACCAGTATTAGTTGTAGGTCATTTCATTTTGCATGCAAGCAAGCTGACAGCACATGTTCCCTGGCTAAGGATGACAGTACCTGGGAAAGAGTGGGTTTTCAGGTGATCCGTGGGGTGATAATACCTAAAAAAGATTATTTAAGAGGCAGAACTGAATTTTCTACTTTTCAAACAAAATGAAAAACAAAAAACAATAATCCCTCCACTCTTCTCCCTGAGAAACAGAGCATTCATACCTTGGCATCAGAGGTGGGCTCTTCCTTCCCTTCTGTCGAGCCCCCCTGGAGGCTTTGAGGAGGAAGTGGTGGTGGGGGAGGCGGTGGGGGTGGGAGTTCAGTAGCCGGCTCCGGTCTTCTTTCTGGCAGAGGAGAGATTGGCCGGAAATCTGCAGAAGCCCTTCGGGTGGGTGTGGCTGGGGTTGGGACATCTCCATGAGTCTTGGTCTCCGACTGGTCACTGTAGGTGTCAGTGGGGTCCATTAGGTTGTTCATACTGTGGCTTCTCAGAGAGGTACCACTGAAGGTCAAAAGGCTATTATTAATATACCTGCCTGTCAAATTATACTGACCTATGGGATCAAAATGCACAAAATATTGAATTCGCTAATATATCAGTAACTACCCGATAGATACTGATTTATTACCATTATATAAGAGGTGGGGATGAGATTGAGATGGTTTGGACATATGCTGAGGAGAGATGCTGGTATACTGGGAGAAGAATGCTGAATATGGAGCTTCTGGGCAAGAGGAAAAGAGGAAGACCAAAGAAGAGGTTTATGGAGGTGGTGAAGAAGGACATGCAGGTAGCTGGTGTAACAGGAAGAACAGAGGACAGAAAGAGATGGAGATGGATGATCCACTGTGGCGGCCTCTAACAAGAGCAGCCAAAGGTGACAATAGACAGGTTTTTTTCCTAATTACAATGCATAAGAATAAAATTCTACATCTGAGATGTAAGTGATATATAAGTCTTGTGATATAGATGAAATGTGACTTTTAGAGGAACTTCCGTTTGTACCATACCTTGTCCCAAGAGTGCTGGAAAAATCCTCAATAGGAACCACATAACTAGCAGGAAACCAGCCCTGACTGGGAAAGAAAACAGGCAGTGAAGAGGCCATTAAACCAATACAGTTCAAACCTTATTCTTAGAGGACTCAGCAGTTTTTATTTTCTCTGCTTGGGCCCTGGTCTCAAAATTGATTATAGTCATGCTTATAATCATTGTTTGGATTATGACGAAGGATTAGAATCTTTTTTCAATCCAACACACAAGCTTGGGAAATGTGTATGCAGAACCAGGCTAAGATGCTGCTTTTAGAAAAGTATTTAAGATTTTTGGGCCGTGGTAGCTCAGAAGTAGAATGCATTACTTTGGGAACTAATGAGCCAGAGGCTGCTGGTTCGAACCCCCTGCAGGGTGTCAGGAAATGCATCCAGGTCATAATTCCCCCACGCCTCCCGTGGGATGTACTTGAAATCTATCCAGGGTGTTTCTCCAGCTTCCACCTAATGATCAATGGGATAGGCACCAGAAGATCCACGACCTGATTTCAGACAAGCAGTTGACGACGACATGGCATAATGCTTTATGTTTTAAAGACAATGGGGAGCAGCCTCCAGATAGATGGAACACGCCACAGGCACTTTTCTGACAGGCATCTTTCTGCTATAGCAGAGCACTATATAAAGCCACAGTCAACAAACTTTTTTTCTAAATGGCACACATTATTTATCTGTTTTATGAGAAGAGACTTATCACAACAACATATGGTGTTAGAGTAAGTAGGTAGAAGGTTTACAACAGAAAAACATAGAAACAAGGAGAAAAACACTCTCAGTATGTGGTTATACTCATACCTACAAGCTTCAGCAATACAGAGTCAGCATGAAGGGATATGAAGTGTTTTGTTGGGTGTTTCTGGCAAATGTTGGAGACTTTTACATATAGTGTCGATTAAAGGGGTTGGCCACTATATGCATGTCATGTGACTCACATTTCATAAATACAAAACACAGCTGAGGCAGTGCAACCGCCAGGAAAAGAAGCCAAATAACATGGACATGACTTCATCTGCAGGTGTACCTGTATTTCAGTTACATGTGGATCTGATGGGTTGATATCTAATAAAATATTGGCCTAACGGTTTATTTATGGCATTTAATGGTATGATGCCGCGATATTTTTGGACAGGCACACTCACGAGCAGACCAACACAAACTAAAAAACACAAAAACACCTCTGAGACCTACCGCAGGATACTGTCAATCCGTCCATATAGCCAGCCATTGCGTGGTTCCTGGACCAGTACGGTGATGGTATCCCCCCTGGTGAAGGGCAGCAACTTGGGGTTGGAGGAGGATGGGTGGGACACCAGCGCCTTCATGATAATCCCCCCTCCCAGGCCAAGAGATTCCCCTACTGAGCTGGAACGAGAACGGCTGAGGAGGGGAGATGGTGCTGAAGCAAGGAAGAGGAAGAGTTGGAGAGAGAGGGGGGAGGGACAGAAGACCAGGATAAACAAGACAGGCAGAGAATGATAAACAGTGAGTGAGAACAACAGTTCTGGGACTGGCTTGCTTTCTTTTAATTGGAGACATTTTGCTTCCACCAGTGTACTCCTTGAGTGGGTTATAATGCAGTTCTCACACCTCTAGAGGGCACTCTGCCCAGGGCCTGCTGTTCCCTCCTGGCCCAGGACATGTCCTCATCTCTAGCCACTGTCTGCAAAAGGGAGCTCACTGAACCTCGGAGCTAGATGAAGAGGAATGGCAGATTAAAACACACTGCACTCAAAAAGAAAAGCTACTATAGCCTTATGTAAATGCATGGCTTGCACACACGTTGGTACCTGGGCCTCTTGTTCCGGATGGGTGGGAGTTCGAGGTCGGGATCCTTTGGTTTCGTTCACTTTCTCCTTCCACCCATCTGCCCTTTGCTGGAGGGAATTGCCTGTCTATGAGCGGATAAAAAGATAGCACAGTGCTGAACATCAATCTTTGATTTATTATCTTTTAATTTATTTTTAGAAGGATTGAATG
This sequence comes from Regalecus glesne, assembly GCA_900302585.1. Taxonomy (NCBI): domain Eukaryota; kingdom Metazoa; phylum Chordata; class Actinopteri; order Lampriformes; family Regalecidae; genus Regalecus; species Regalecus glesne. Next base: position 7,214 of record OMLC01081606.1, read on the forward strand.
CCAGTTGACTGCATCTCATCCCAATTTAGCTACTGCTTCTCCATTTATTCCGCCATGTCTTAACTGCCTTGAGATTATTTCACCCGAGCAGCATCAGATCATCCTAACATGAGAAGCCTTTTACCTTGCTCTTTGGCTAGTCTTTCCAACTGGTGCCTCAAAGAGATGATGCATACAATCATATTCAGCTAATCTTATCTAATCTAATGTTGAACCCTGACTATCCCTACACTCACTGCTACTACTACCATTTCTTTAAGCTACTCCCATTAGGTGTGGCCACAGTGAATCATCCATCTCCATCTCTTCCTGCATATCCTCCCTCACCACATCATAAACCTCCTCTTGGGTCTTCCTCTTCTCCTCTTGCCTGGCGGCTCCATATTCAGCATCCTCCTCTCAGTACACCAGCATCTCTCCCCTACACATTTCCAAACCATCTCCTTTGGACAAGGAACTTTGTTCTTTAAGTGAGCCTGTGTGTGTGTGTGTGTTTGTGTGTGTTTGTGTGTGTGTGGGGGGTCTATTATGGAAAATTGAGTTAGCATCCTGATTTTTCATGTGTAGAAAATTCTTTCAGCTCCGAGTTGGTTGACCCAGTAATATCTTCCTCTGTCTCTCACTTTGCCAGAGAAGGAGAGAGAGAAGTATGGGAGGCTAAGGGAAAGGGGGCAGATGTGTCCATGTTTCTGTTTGTATGTGTGTGTGTACCTTATTGATGAGGAAGAGCAGTGACTGAGTGAGCCCACAGTGCTTCTCTGCCAGGAAACGGTACCTCCTCTCCTCCTCCTTGAGGATCTCCTGCTGGCTCTGACGCAAAAACTGCATGTACTCACTGTTCTCCTGGACACACACATCAATCATACATACACACATATCAACACACAGAATGTGATGTGCAATGATTGCAACTGTAAAGATAAACATGTTGGTTGTAATTGTCAACACGTTTGTTCACTATTATGTGTCTCTAAAGCTTTGAGTGCCTGTACACGATCATATGTTTGTCTGTGTACCAGTGAGTCCCTGTAGGCTCCTCGTCTGAGTTGTTTCTCTAAGGCCTCTGCCTGGCTCCTCACCTCCATTTCGTAAACTCTGCGGCTGCCCTGGAAAAAGGGAAAGGAGTTGTTTAAGATGGAGGAGGGAGGTGACAGTGAAAGTATTGTATTAAGAACACCACTTATGCCCTCACGGCCTATGATAAACCATGGGGGACACACGTGATGCTCCATCCAGCAGGCTTCGAAGTTCTGATGAGGTTATGATGTACACTTCATGCTGAAGCATTGTGGAACATCTAGGTGGTCTTATGAAAACTTGAGATGTGCATCAATGTTTTTTTGGGGGGAGGGTCTTTTTGAGAAAAGTGATTTCTTCAAAGGTGTCTTTCCAAAAGAGCCATTCTTGTTCGGGGTTTTCTCATAGTGAACATACGAACAGCAACTTTAGCAAGTTGGAGAGATCTCTGCAGGACTTTTTCTGCTTTTTCACCTCCATCAGCACTGCATGTTGTGTGCTCTCGGTCGGAACTTTGCAGGACGCCCACTCCTACGGAAAGTAACATAACCGAATTTCCTCAACTTCTAGACAACTTGTCCCACTGTGGATTGATGAAAAGCAAGGTCTTAAAAAATATTTTTGCGGCCTTTTTCAGCTTTATTGAGTTCTGCAATTCTAAGGCCCTCTGCAATTTGTTTTGATCTGAGCATGGTTCACATAAACAGATCTTTCTTCAGAGGAGCAGACTCCATCAGTAAACAGACTTCGTGTGTCTTGTGTTATGGCCTAGGGCACCTCCAACATCAACATCAGCTCATCACCTGACTTCTATTAGCTTTTGGAGAATTAATTAGCCAAGAGGTTCACATACCTATTTTAAACATAGACTGGGAAATTTTAAATGGTGTGTTACAATCATTTTTTCATCAGATTCAGCAGATTCTGATTGTGCATTACTGTGACTCAGATCAAACCCCATTTTATGAGTAACTAATGCAGGAATCCAGCTGGTTCCAAAGGATTCAGAAACTTGTCTTATAAAAGTGAAGAGAATGCATGCTCACACCAGATTATGAAATAACACCCACATAAAAACACACAAAAACCTGTTGTTTCCAACCACGGCTGAGGTTCCATCGTTACTGGGACATAATTAGGTAACCCCATATAGGGGTTGTTCGGGCACTCAAGGTTAAATGAAGGGAAAGTACTCTGCTTCGTTCTCCTCCAACAGCCAAGCACTCCCCGCAAGACTGTGATGTACAAAATAGTGAGGGCTAGTCGTCATGTGATTAGGAGGACTCACGTGCTTCAGCTTCCTCTTTCCTGTTCACGTTCTAGAAGGGCATCAAAGCAACTAACCCAGCAGTAGGCAACTCGGGGAATTTGGGTGGGAAAAAAAGGGGATACTTTTTTTTCTACACACAAAAACTCTTTTTCTGAGGACTCACATCAATATATTCCTCATCCAGTTTGATGTTCTTCTCCATGGCCTGCAACACCTCTATCTGGAACCATCGAAACTGCAGCAGACAGAAAAACAATGCCGTTCAAGTGGAGTCGAGTCTTTACAGGAACTCTGCCCTGGTTTAAACAAGAGTCCATGATCAAGTCGGTCACTCTGTTTAACTAAATCTATATCCAAATGGACTTGATCCTCAAGCCAACTTTTTAATCAGTGCCCATGTTTTTTTCCTGACTTAACTGAAAGCCAACGCCATTAGGCACAAAGGGGCTCAAGTGGCACTATGAATTTTAAACAAGAGGGATGAAACATGAGCTAAGCCGGCTTTTCTGAGTATTTTGCCTAGCTAGCTAACTCTGTTCCATTGGCTTATATGGGACAAAAGGGATTTTATCATGGATCCTACACAAGTCCAATACCCATTAGGATTTCATCAACTAGTATAGTGTAGTGCAATTTGCATGATGAATAAATAAACTTAAATATCTACTTCAAAACCTTGCAAATACCTCCTCCTAACATTAGGGACTAATTTGGGAGGGTTTATAGGTTTTGTTCGCTTTTTTTCAAAGCATGATTTTATCTGGTTGCAAAATTCATTCCTTTGAGGAATGGCTGCAGAAGACAGAGTGAGAATAATTTCCATAGCCTTTCAAATAATGTGGGACAGTCAGAGCTCTCTAAAACTTTTTTTATCCAGGCTTGGAAAACTGCATAAACACTGCTTTCTCGAGAAATGTAAGTGTCAGAGTCGAGAAACCTACTGACCACTCCCTCCATCTCTGCGGTGAGCCTCCTCTGGGTCTCAGATATCTGGATCAAAACATCCCCTGTTAAAACATGTGGGTACATGGAAGAGCAAAGACCAAAAAAATAGGTCAACAACAGGTCAAGTCTAATATTAAAACTGCGTCAGTGCGATGAAAAGTTACCAATGCAATGAATGCAATTCCAGAGAGTAGAATTAAAGCTGTTAAAGGGACAGCTCATGTTGGAGGGTTTGAAGACAAAGCCAGAGAGATCAGACTGAGATGGTTTGGACATGTGTGGAGGAGAGATACCGGTATACTGGGAGAAGGATGCTGAATATGGAGCTTCTAGACAAGAGGGAAGGGGAAGACCAAATAGGAGGTTTATGATATGGTGAAGGGGGACATGCATGTGGCTGGTGTGACAGAGGAAGATGTAGAGGACAGGAAGAGATGGAGATGATGATCTGCTGTGGTGACCCCTGATGGGAACACTCAAGAATAGTAGTAGTAGTGGTAGTAGTAGTAGTAGTAGTAATAATAATAATGATTCCCTTATTATTCCCGCAAGGGGAAATTTGGATTTCTCTGGATTTTCGACCCAACCTATTGTATATGAGCAGTGAGCTGCCAACATATGGCGCTCGGGGAGCAGTCAGGGGTTAAGTGTCTTGCTCAAGGACACCTCGACATGCTGTATGCAGGACCGGGGATTGATCCTGCAACCTTCTGATTGCCAGACGACCGCTCTACCCACTGAGCTATGCCGCCCCTAGTAGTAGTATTAGAGTTAATACTGTTACTTCTTAGCATTTATATTTAGCGCAGTGAATGAGATGAAGATTAAAAAAACTTGGACCCTTGCAGTTGAAACAAGCATCCCTAAATGTCGCACCTAAGTTTTGCATCATGCATTCCCCTTCTGGCATGTATATCGTGCCAGTTGGATCACCTATAATTAATACCAACTATGGCTATTCGTTAAACATTGCAGAATATATGCTGAAGAAGGGCATCTTGCCCCAAATATCAATGTGGTAATACTAAACATTAAGCATTGGAGGGCTGCCGAGGCTTTACTTTGTCTGCAGCATTCAATTCCTATGTGCCAGAGAGCATCCATTTTGAAGAAACATAAGTATGACGTCCATCATGCAAATTCTATCTGTACTATAAAACATGGAGGATCCAGAGCATTAATGGGATCACAGGTCACCTGTCATATAAAAGTTCTTGGATTTTCATGTTCTGAGGTGCCATCCAACATTAGAAGGTTGAAGGTTGGCTGGAAGGTCAAGGGTCGTTTACCTTTTCTCTGGTTGATGGAGTTGAGGAATACCTTATTTTAGAGGGAAGCTCATCATTTTGCATTTGTCACAATTCCAGATCTCTAAAGTCATCAGAGAATTACTTTTATTGAACAAAACATGTTGAATGACACATAGAATGACAGCAGACCACTGGCCGAAGGCTTTATGCTGTCATTGCTTGTAGTCTTCTCCATTGTTCTGGTTTGTGGGCAAGTTAATGAACTGAGTGCATCTGAAAGGCTGTCAATATCTATAATTCAACAGCAGCCACCGGATAGGGGTGCTGGTCACGCTGTGTCCCCCTGACCTTCTCAGTTAGCCAGCCTAGCAGAACCACAATGGTCATGCTACGCTAGCGTTGATGTATAAGCTCACATACACACTCGCTCAATAGGAAGGGTACTACCATAATGCTAATGACAGCTGACAATGCAAACACAGGGGTCACAAGGTCAGGGTGAAAGTGAAGCTTGTGGAAAATATGCACACATGCATACACACGTAGGACGACACTAAGAAACACACATCTTCTGCTGTACTTGTGAGGGTCCCCATTGACTACGTTCATTCTCCAGCCCCAAGCCCTTATTGTCAATGCTACGAGTCCTAACCTGAAAATGAACCCTTTAGAAATTGATGAGTGTCCAAATGTCAAGACGTGTAAAATGCAGAGTACCTCAGAGGTAGAGCATGTGTTTCTGGAACTGATGAACCAGATGCTGTGGATTCAAATCCACTGTGGGGCATCAGGAGGGGCATCTGGCTTTAATCCCATCTATGTCCACGTCAACCCTCACAACATGGGTACTAATTGTGACATGTAAAACTGGACCCGTCTCTATGGTTATAGAACTCAAATTAGCCCTCACAAATATAGCTGAAGGAGAATACACACAGGTAATATAGGTGATACATAGATAGAGATCCATTGGCTATAGATGGAAAATAAATTGCTTGATAGAACACACACACTCACACACACACACACACAGGTATGACTATACATGGATGATATAGATGCACAACAACACAATTGTTGAATATGAAATAGGACGTTATGGTGAAGGTGAGGTTGGTATTAACATGATGTGCCACTTGACCTACTCTCCATAGGAAATACATCCTAATCCAGTCAATGACTAGATATAGAGTAACAATGAGCACAAGGGTTAAAAAAACACTGAGATATGGGCACACACTGATCATTCTGAAAAAGACAAACACGCAGACTTGCTTACCAAGAGAGCGAGATGAGAGTGTGTGTAGTGCTTGTTCACCCATCTTAGCAACAGCACCGAAGTAAGCCTCACTGCAAACAGCCAGGGCTGTATCACATATACACACAGACACACAGACAGACACACACATGCAGTCCATTTAAACCAATAACTTTTCAAATTGCTGTTCAAATATTTGATATAACACCCCCATTAGCTTACATTAATTATTATTCTTATAGTGAATTATAATGATAGGGTGATAAAATCCCTCATTGTTGGCTCAGTCACCCACCATTTCATCCAAGACTTTAAAAAGGGATATATGATAGGCTGATCCTATTCCAGAAATAGACACATGCCAGCAGCTATTGCTTTACTACATTGACTTCTCTTGTGACTTGAAGGCCCATCCTGGGGTTTATCAGGAAGAGAGGTGCATTAATGATGCATACTGTTCACCCAGTTACCAAAGTGACACGCTTGATAGAAGCTGCAGGATGAGTGTGGAGAGGGTTCAGTTCAGAAATATCCCTACAGCGGGTTGGATAGGAAAATTCCTTTCCGAATACATAACAAGAGATGCAGAAAGGATTCAATCTCTGAATTCATAAATTGGATTTGCCTATGATGTTTAAAAAATCTACTCTAACTTATGTTCATTCAGTTCCATCAGGGACTTAAAATGTGTTCAAATAGGAGACATCCATTAAAATCAATGCCTTGTATATAAAGAATTCATGTGTCAGAAGAAGCTTCATATATATATCATTGTACGTACATGAGAAGAAATGTGTTCCCTGCCTTCTATCCATCATACTGTATAGGAGCAGTGAACAGCTACAGTTAGGGGTTCAAATGTTTGATTCAAGGAAACTTCAACACACATTCTGGTGAGGCTGAGGATCGAACCGATCCTCAATATACAAGATGACCGCCCTAGCTCCAGATCTATGCCGCCCCCTTCTTTAATATTATTGATACCAAAAGGTGGTCACAGATTTAGCCTGTATACACTCGGCCAAACTGATCAAACAGGCGGTCCCTGACATGTACTGAACATTTATCCTAGTGAGAATAATGGCTACACATCTCCATATGTGGGTCTTGCACATAGACACTCACCTTGGAAAGCCTTGACGTAGCTGTTTCCTAAAGTGACAAGCTTCTGCAGGCCTGGGTTGAATTGCTCCATCAGGTTCTAGAGACACACACATTACACACAGAGGCACAAACCAAAAGTTTGACCAATTGCAAGTATTAAAGATAATATATTGCATTCATTCATCCACTGGAACACAAAGTTGTTCCCTTTCTTTACTAAATTACATGCATGTGCCTCTTCCCATAGGCTAAGCCCATCAGAAAGGCTAAAGTATATGTATAGTATGTGAATGAAATAGGATAATGACTTACCACATATACGGATAAAGTTGACCTGTGCAGCTGGTCGCTGTTTGCTCCTGACATGACCAGCTTTAAAATGAAAATTTATTTCACGGAGAGGAAAGGGTTTAAAAAAACAACACACAGAATGTGTTCCTGACAGCTTTCACAAAGCTGTGGAGGATTCAAACTTCAGAAGGAGTCAAAAGAAACTTGTGGCAAACCGACCAAGTCCAATTTAACCTTCTTAACTAGTTTCCAGGCAGCAGGCTTCCCTTTCCCTTTTCACTGTGGGTGCATGAGTCCTCAACAGTGAAATTCACCTCTGCAACAACCCAACCACCCCAGATGTTGTACCCGAGACCTACAACACCTGTCTGATGAGGAGAAAGCACTTCCCTTCCCTCTTTCTCTCCCTCGCTCGCTTTCCAGTGAGTGTTTTTTCCTTCCCTATCATCACTCCATTTTCTCAGAGCGAGTGAGCAGGGGTAAGAGGAAACAGAGCAGGCACCATTGATATGGTCAGCCAAGGTAAATTATTGATTGGTGCCCTGAAAGGAGAGGAGGCAGGAGAACAACAAACAGTCCGACTAACTGTTAAGCAGTCTTACATCAAGGGAATACCTCCACCTCAGCAGAGCACGGTCTCCCTAACACCTACGTATTGAGGATGTGGGAGCAATGCTTTGCCTTAAATACGTCAATGGTAGAAAAGAATCCATGAATTGAACCGAGTCCAGATGAATACTGACACAACAGGGAGATGGATGATCCTATGTGGTGATCCCTGATGGGAGCAGCCAAAAGTAGTAGATGGAGTTAGCCGAGATATATATATATAATGATAAACTAAGGTAAATTTAAAAAAATACTTGCTAGTATTTGTGACAGATTTATTCTCCTTCAGTTGCTGCAAAGGCTAGTATTGATAAAATGAGAGATGGTGCATCATGAGACATTACCTTACCAATAATGTGATGGTTAATCGTTGGACTATCAAATAGCCAAGGTCTACTTTTGTGACATAAGTTCAGGAAAACAGAAAAATATTATATGCAAAACTATATAGTGGGCTTTTTCCAACTCTTCAAAACAACGATTTACTTTGCAGTCAAGAACAGAACCAAACTCCATAACTCTTAACTTCTATGTAAACACCCACACACACACCAATCCCCAAAAACAACCACAGAGGGAACATGTGCCAAGTACCTATTCCTATTTTTAAGCTGAAATACTGTATAAGTGCCCACTAACATACGCAAGCTTATGCTAAATAAGATATCTTCTGGTCTCATAAGGCCTCAGTATTGGCATACTCTGTATCTCTACTTCAACTTGATGGGTTGAAGGACATCTCAATAAATCTGACTTGACCTGAATGATGTAAGTGTCAATGCAGCATCCCCCTTTTTTCAACTCCTGGGTATCAGGGCATAATGGATGAGGTCTGTTGCCACCCGGTGGGGGTGACCATGCTTTGTAAATCATCAATGTCATTATAGATGACCTCATCACCTCCACTGCCACCCGCACTCTGGCGCTGTTGGCATCGGCTTATGGTCTGCAGCACGGTGGCCAGCCGGCGGTCCAGAGCGGCAAGATGGGGCTCCGAGAGTAGCGGGGCAACACTGGCCAAGGGGTCGTGGGAGAGCGACTCCCGCATGACATCGCTGAGACGGTACTGAGGCAGGGACAAGAGGCTCAGACGCAGCCAGGTGGAGCGTCGGATTCTGCAGAAGGTAATGAGGAGTCAAAGGGCAGGGAGGGTAGAGGGAAAAACAAACATTACAGGGAAACATGTAGAATGCCTGACTGGTGTGTGGTTAGACTTTGATAGTATCGCAGAAATTAACTTGTACTTTCAAACCAGCCTACCAACTCCTTGGCCTAATCCTGTGGTTCTCTATTCGGTCCTGAAATACCACGGTTACTGCCATATTCTTGATTGACTTGCTAGTTTATTTCATTTACTTGTGGTTCCAGGGTTAAAGTTTTCCTGAAAGGACGCTGGAGTGACTGGAACTAGTGAATATAATAATATACTACCTGACAGAATAGAGAACCAGCAGTACCAGTGGCACCAAAGGACAGAGTTGAGAGCCACTGGTCAAATAAATCTATATTTTTATTGACGTTTCTTTGTATTTTTCTGTACTGATGCAACTCAATTGAACCAAACTGAAAGCTGAGATTTCACAGGAGAATCTGAAGAATCGTTTCCATCAGTCATCATTTTTGGTGTCCTGGCAGCTCAGAGGTAAAGAGCATGCACCGACAAGTAAGGTGTCACAGGCTCGATCCCACCGTGGGGTGTTGGGAAGGTCCTTTGGCCTTAAATCCCGCATACTCGCTCAACATGACTAGAAAAATGCTGCATAAAAATGAGTCCATCCATTCACCATTCTTCAGAGGTTACTATTACCTGCAACACTGTTCTAGAGGAGTGAGGATGGAGGGCTCATCTTTGGAGTGGCGCCCAAATCTTTAATGAGAACAAACCCACTTTAGTTCAAGCCAAAATTCACATGCATGAATGCAGGTGGTCATGGAAGGTACTCACCCCCTCCCATTGTCAAGGTGCAGCAGGAAGGTGTTGTTGCCAAATTGCTCAAATGTTTCATAGTGGTGTCTATCCATGTTACCTGCAGGGAGAGACAGAGGGCTTCAGTTAATCTGATAATCAGGATGGAAATGGAGATATATACTTTGAAAATATCAATTGGTTGCTGTCTCAGTAAATACACACATACTTCAACCAATAAAGTAGCTGCCAGTCTCAGGACTCAGTTGCTGTTCAAACCCGCTAACATGGCAAAACTGTCTTTTCAAATGGTGTTATCCTTTTAAGGGAATCATATTTAACTTTCCTCATCCAGAGAGTAGGATCACAAAAGCAAACCTTAAGGCAAAGTAAAGGGAAAATCTAACACCCATTGTGTCTGTCCTTTAAATCCAGGCCTACCACGGGGGTATCGGCCTCTCTGAGCTGAGCATTTGCAACCCTGGTCAGGATGCCATCGCTTAAATGCTTCAGCAAGTTTTTGCTGATGTTCAGGAAACTCGTAGCTAAATGACGACTGCTTGCTGTCGTGTGTTTAAAATGAACAGCCAAGATGACTGACGGAAGAGACAGAAAGAGGTGGAGATCAACGTCACACTCAGAAAATTCACATAAAACTCAGCTGGACAGACAGCAATCACACAGATAAACAACAAGTAGAGTGATGTCTCTTTTCACAAAGCTCCATTAACATGGCTGACGTTTAGGGGACACAGAGGAAATGATAGCAGCATTTTGCATGCAATGTTGTGTGGATGGGAGGGACTACAGGATGTATGTTGCACAATTGAGCAAGATTTCAAATCCTTAAGGTAAGTGAGTCAGGGTCATGGTCCAAGTCAAAATTAGAAAAGGTCAAAACAGGTCAAAATTATTCTTTTTCTATTACATTATGTTACATTATACCCATTCTAACAATTTCATCTAAACAACATCCTGTCTGGTATGATCCACATTTGAAGATGTCACAAAACATACAAAAAGAATCTTGGGTATCTTCATCAATAAAATAGTGTTTTGTAATGACTTCTATCTGAGTGATATCTCTAAATATTTCTAAAGCCCCTGCATTAAGAGAGTATAAAGTATAAAGAGAGTCCATCATCTAGAATTACTTCAAGAGACAGATTTGCAAAAGACCGTTTTATCAAATGTTTTGCTCAAAACAGCTATGGCTCTCTCTCATCAACCTAATTTAGTGGGTCAAGGAAGGCCCATGGAACAAGGGCACCTGTGAGGTTCAGTCAGCTGTATCAAAGCAGGATGAGGACAATCAGAGGATGCTGACTATCCTTACACATCTAAGGCTGCAAAGCACAGGATTTAGTTTAGCTAGAAGGGGAATCCAAGTGATGACATTACTGTCACCCAGCCCCAAGTCTCCATCCTTGCCCTCCCCATCCACATAGAGAGGACAGTGGAAGACTGGCAGGTGAGCAGGATTGGATGAAGGAGATGAAAAGACTTGGACAGGGCTGGAATTGTTTGACTTCGAGGTGTCACATGGAAGGGAATGTCGGGCAGCGTCTGTGCTGCGAGCTTCAGCTGCAACATGTAGCAAAGGGAGTAAGCATGGCTGGGGAGACAGAGTGTCCTGCAAGGCGCCCAGTTGTTCATCCCACAACGCCCCTCTCAGTTCCAAGCCGCACAAATACACCCCGCCCAGGGTAGAAATGCTCGGAGAACCACTCAGCACCTGGGGATTAAGAGAGAAAGACCTGTGTTTGTTTTCACTGGTTCTGACAGACCGTAGGGAAGCAGGTAGGAAGCAAGGCAGGACACTATCTTTGCTGACACTTTCTATGATTCCCATCCTTATTGTTATTACAATTATAACACTGTGCAATGTGCATAAGAGAGAGGTCAATTTATACACTGTGGGGGTAAACACAGACTTAGATGGAGATTGGAGAATTAGCTAGACCGGTCGTCTGGCAATCGGTAGGTTTGATCCCCGGTACTGCAGAAAGCAAGTCGAGGTGTGCTTGAGCAAGACACTGAACTGCTCCCCAAACTTCATATGTTAGCGGCTCACTGCTCCTATATAAAAGGATGAGTTAACATGCAGAGAATTGCAAATTTCCCTTCGTGGGACTGATAAGGGAATCTACATGTTTTTATTTATTTTTTAGATTAAAGGTCAGATACCATTCCCAACATGTAAAATGGACCTCTCTGGTACACAATTATAATTATATAATAATGTATCGTTACACAATGTTTTATGGTTGTTCAGTCTTAAATTCTGATTGTAGATTGGATTATAGAAACGGGCTTCTTTGAACGTGTTACTCAAATGTTTTTCTTTTAATACACTGGCCACAGTGGTCAGTGATTTCTTAAACTGAACCTGCTGTAACAGTTGGTAACAAACCTGACAGCCCATACACAAGAGAGTAACAGAATATGGCTGGTATTTGGTGTTTACAGTGCAACTGGAGTGTCTTTTACCTGGAAATTTAGGGCAACATTACTGATATCACTGTATTTTGTTTGGACAGCCTCTCTCATCACAGCCACTAGAAAGCCTCTGGTGTTACTGAAGGCAGATAGATGGTAAGCAGCAGGTGGATCTCTGGTGGCATCGCGCCAAAGATAAGCTTTGAGCAGCTCTGTTCTCCTCTCCATGTGTGGCAGGTTGGCAAATTTGAGAAGGGTGGAGGAGCGCAGCCTGTGTTGAGAGGGCAGCTGGAGCTGTGACAGTAGCAGGGAAACCTGAACTCGGAGACCATCCCACTCACACAGGAGAAAGTCACGTAGGGGACTGCTCTCCGTCACACTTCCATCCTCGTGTTCTAATTGGCTCTTGAGAGCCTCAAGTCTGTTTCTGGCCTCGCTGTGGTCCGGCAATGTGCTAAGTTGGCTCTGATCATGATAGGGACTTGAAGTTTTTCCCAGAGGTGCTTGAGAATCCTGGAGCAGGATGTTTAGGTTTCTGCTCTTTATCTTTACTATCTCTGCTGCCACATCGGCACTGAAGCCCAACACCAAGGATTCAGTGATGTTGGCCAAGTCTTGAACACGGTGCTCTAAACCCTGCAGCAGCCTTGATGTATCCAAGTCATCTGAAGAAATGACATGACACAATGACAATGGCATAGCCACTGTTATAGCTATGACATACTGCATTATAGCTAGGCTCATGCTGATATTCACTTTAAATGTTAGTGTTCAAAGAACTTAAGTTCATTCTACTGCTATGTTGTGTGCTGATGAGAGCACCAGCTAAATATTTGAGATGTACATGTAAAAATCGTGGGAGCTATCATTGTCCTTTCTACAGACCACTGCTTGATGGACAAACATGTAAGATGTATAGTACTTTTTAGATGAATGAACATATTTGAGTACCAAGGTGGCCAAGACCACTGATGATATCAGCAACGACATGTGCCCCACTGCCCCAGAGGGATCTCCCTTCATTAAGGCAGACCTCTGTAACACTTTTCACCACCTCCAGGTCAGTACTGTCTGAAACATGACCACCATACACCAAATTCACTGCAAAGGAAATGTAAAATAAATCAGGACAAAAAAGAGAAAGAAGCTGACAGGAAAATGTCATGTCCTTTTCATATTGGCATATAGCCTTACCTGCTATGTACTCCAGAGCCTGAATTTTGTTCTTACAGAGACAAGCAATTTGAAAGTATGCATCCACCAAAGCCAAGAAGTCTACCTGGGTCCTTCAACACAGTAACAAGCATCATACACAATGAAAATTGGCTCTGAAATCAGCAAAATTCCATAACAAAATGATTGCTCGCAATGTGATAACGTTTATGATTATGCATCTTTCTACGTATTAGCTATCAAGACTTGAGTCGGTGTACATTTAGCAACCTTTCTAAAAATGAGTTATCCAATATAATACTGACTCAGGTGAGTTTTTTGCAACACGGATGTAAAATTTCAAAATTTACTGGTAAAACTTTCCTGGCTTACATATTTCAACACTGCATCAAAAAGAGGATTTATTAAATGAAATTGTTGTAAATTCATCAAATGGTAGACAGCAGCAGCATATCTGAGCACAGCCTCACCAGTGATAGAAATTCTTCTGGCCTTGATATTGATAAGTGTGTCTTTGTATTAAGACAGAGTGCAGAATGGCACAGCGAAGGAGGGTCTCCATGGGGCCTCCTGTGATACTAGACTGGGAATCAGACTGAGCTGTGGACATCACTTGACGCAGGGAGGAACTCAGCGCCTCCTTCAAATCCCAGGGGGAGTCGCAGACTAGATGCAGGGCATATATTCGCACAGTTGCTACAGGAGAAATAAAGTGTTACTGGGTCATCTCTACGATTAAAGCTACACTGTTTGAAAGTAAGAGGTAACTTCTCCGGAGTGGCACGCAGCCCTACCGGGTATGTGGCATAGGTTTTTTTCTGTAGTGATGAACCACAGGCGGAAGCATGGGTGAACAAGTCTGCCTGTGCACATATCATCTGTAGAGAGGTCCCCGCTGGACTCTTTATCTGTTCTGCAGCCTAGACAAACCGATAAGACAGATATCTTAAGAGGAAGGTATATGACTGAATCTCAATACTTATAATAACAGATGAAGAAAATGAAGGAAAATAGGTATGAGTGAAAATAGCTCATAGATTCACATATTAACAATCCTTACAATATAATATGTATAATACGATATCTTTATACATCTAGTTTGTTTTAACTTTTAAGCGAAAACTATACTTTTGGAGTGGCAGGTCAGCTGATTGAGACGGTGCACCATTTTGTCACCCCAATGATCCAGCAAGTGACAGTTGTTGAAGACCAGCCATTGGCCATCATTAACAGCTTTATCCAGCGCTGAATGGATGACCTCCATTTCACACTTAGCCCCAAATGAAAGGACTTTCACCTGAACCTAGAAAAAAACACATCAGAATATACCTAATGATTCATAGAAGTGCAAAAGTTAAACCAAAAGAAGAGATCAATAATGATATGTCACCTGTGTCATGGCCTTTTGGTAACAGGCAAGTTGTTTCACCAACTGAACAGGCTCGATGCTTGCCCATCTTTCTTTGCCTGGACCAGGCAATGTAAGGATGACAGGGCCTTTATGCTTGACAATGAACTGGGATAGGGCCTTAGGGTTGCCAGTGTGAGGGGCCTCAGCAATTGACATCTTTCCAAAAAGACCCAGGTGACAGGTGGCCATGACCTCAGCTATTCCTGATAGGCAGTCAGGGAGCATGGTCTTCCAGAGGAGGGCCCGCTGCAGCAAGGACAAATGGGAATGAGAGTGACAAGGAACAGTCTCTAATATGGTGGAGAATGGGGAGTGCAAGTATTCCTGCCAGTGTTTGGGGGAGGCAGCCAGCGAGGTGATCAGCCCTCTGAAGGCTGGGATCCTCTCCAGGCAGAGGAGCTCTGAGTGGTTTGGAGCGGGTATCCAGTTAGGTATAGGATGTTTGGATGTGTCATGTGGTGAGATGGTAGAAGGAGAGGAGAATTCTGCATTATTCGGGTGGAGATCCAGGCCCCGGAGGCCCCTAAGAAAGGCTGCCCTCTCTGCCTCAGAGCAGAGGTGGTTATGTCGGAGCAGAGCCACAGACACCAGCAGTCTCAGCAGGGTGGCATGGCTTTGGAAAAGACAAGGCCGGTATTGAACCAGAAGGTGGTCTACCAACCTCTGGGTGATCTCTGACATCATTCCATCTGTTACCTGTTCACTGGTGTGAGAAAGATCTGTATCATTCCTCAGTGGTAATGCCTCACACACAGTCACAATAAATCTATGTAGGGAGAAGAAGTAGACAGGGGAGAGACGGGCAACCTCCTGCAGGGCCTGGTACAAGGAGGCTACCAGCGCTGCTGCTCTTCGTGGTGAAGCCAGCAGGGCTTCATGATGCTTAAGATCCACATTCACTTGCTGGATCTCCTCTTGCATCTTCTGTGATGCTTTCTGACAGGCAACCACACGGGGCAGAAAAGTAGAGTCCTGCAGCAGCAAGGTGGGGGACTGGAGGAAAAAGTCTTCAAGAGACACCTAAGAGAAAAGCAATGTACAATACAACATATTCAATTACTACAGTAAATATAATACAGTGATTATAATACGGAAGTGTCAGTTATGTCTCTATGGGCTATATTAGGTTTTAATATTACCATTTCATTAGGAAATTTTAGGGGCTATGGATCCATGTTTACTTTCAATTATCAATAGCTATCTGTCTTCTGGTTGTAATCATGACTATTTTCAGATGACCTGGTATCAGCTGGTAGTTGGTTATAATTTCTGATCCTGAATTTTATATCTAATTCACTATATTATGCAATAATAGACAAACAAACGGGAAAAGTTTTCCTTAGTTACATGCTCAATAAAGATTCCATCACCTCCACTTTGACAAGTTCGGCCTGCAGTGCCCTTTTATCACTCTGAAGGAGATTGTGTTGAATTAGCAGCTGTGGACACACAGACTGCAGCAGCTGAGACAGCATCAGTTCCTGGATCTCTGTTGAGCTCAGAGAGACGTCAACCACGCTTACCTTCGCCAGGATAGAGGGGTGAATATCTATAGAGGGGGATCAGGGACACAAGAATAGGAAGTCACTGCTTTCTAATAGCTGCCCAGCCAATTACAGTACTTGCACACATTTAAAAAAGTTAATTTCCAAAGACTTACTGTGTGTGTGTGTGTGTGTGTGTGTGTGTGTGTGTGTGTGTGTGTGTGTGTGTGTGTGTGTGTGTGTGTGTGTGTGTGTGTGTGTGTCTATATGTGGGTGTACTTACA
>OMLC01081613.1:0-18226 GCA_900302585.1 Regalecus glesne
GAGCTTTTCTAGCTTCCTTTAAAAAAGAGATTCACTTACGTTAGTTGTCTTGATGCATGCTCAATAATCCAGGTATGGAGATCATAAAAAAGAGGTGAATCAGTTCAACTGGATCAGAAGGTTTATTAAGAAATGTTTCATCACTCACCAGCTGACTTCTTCATTCTGAGCTGAAAGCAAACATTCCCCTCCTTATAAACAGTACCTTGATGGCACACAACAATAGGCTGGGTTCATATGCAAGTTGGGTGATCAACTGCACATTCAGTGGCAATGAGCACCATTCACAAAGGGTTGGGGAATATTTGCAATCACGGCATTGTAAGACGCTGACAGATGTACTCTCAGGCCACCACCCCTATTCAAGGGCGTCGTTCCCTCTTAACATAAATGGCCTCCTTCACCCCTCTTTAAAACCAGCGTTCCTCCCTAACAAGGATCTGAACATCATCATCTCGGATGAGTGGCCACTAGCCTGAAGGAAAAAGGATTCCCTTATCAGTCCCGCAAGGGGAAATTTGGATTTCTCTGCATTTTTGACCCAACCTATTGTATAGGAGCAGTGAGCTGCCAACATATGGCGCTCGGGGAGCAGTTAGGGGTTAAGTGTCTTGCTCAAGGACACCTCGACATGCTGTATGCAGGACCGGGGATCGAACCTACAACCTTCCGATCGCCAGACGACCGCTCTACCCACTGAGCTATGCCGCCCCCTTTATGACCACGACTCACGCTGTTAAATTAACAGCATATTCAAAACATATGAAACATTTTCAATCTTAATCTGAGTGTATATTATTTAACACATTTAATTAACACATTCAAATATTTTAAAAATCTATTCCTTTTTGTAGCCATTAAATCTATTAAAGATCTCAGGGATAAGAATTACATTTTACGTCACACTTCTTAAAATAATATTAAATAGTACAAAGGCAAGAGTAATCAAGTTGGTGGTGGTAGTGGCTAGAAGAGAACATGACAACCAAGACCTAGATAATAAGAAGTCATCAGCAGGATTCAACACTCCCTCCAAGTAATTTGTCTGATACAACTTATTCACCAAGGTGCCTGTTGGTGTCCTTTTGAAAAACCTGACAGAATCTGTATGTACCTTAACAAAGTCAGCAGTGATGATGGCAAGCTCGGTCTGAGAGCCCGGTAACCAGATAGCTTTGATGATAAAGTTACCGGTTGCCAGTTGGGGATGCAGCACCAGGTGGTCAGACACTGAACCCGTGCTGCTAAATGTTAGTACATGGCAGTCCTAGGAGAGTGGGGGAGAGTGAACCAAATGGGGACAGTCAAATAATTAGTTTATATGTTAACAACTATTCATAAATGCTGTCCTAGTGAACCTATTTAACATCATGCATCAAGCTCCTCTTTCAGCAATTTTTAGTAAAATGTGATTTCTCTTTGTACCAAGGCTTAGGAAAAAGTGCCTGTTGATTATAGATTATTATAGATGCTAGACTATACTTCTAGCATCCAAATGATACGAGATAATTTTGCCGATTTAAATCCCTCTCATCTCCCGTTTCTTTCAAATAAAGATGTTCCAATAAATTGATAACATTGATGACATGAAAACAATCTCAACTTACAAAGTATGTGAATTATTTTCAGTTCAACCACTTTAGGTGAGCAAATAAAATAAATACATATAGCTAAACAATGTAGTGCAAGGGGAACCCTGGTGGTGTTCTGACCTTGAGGCCACAGACAGCCAGGTAATCTTCATTGCAGGGGTTCCCTGTGAGACTGAGGACAGTGAAAGGTACTGGGGCAGAGGCCAAGCGTGTCAGAGTCAGTTTCCTTTTGCTCGAGTCAGCCTGCTTCAGGAGGGCAGATAGCTGCAGAACTGTTATCTGAATCAGAGAATCAGGAAGCAGTTAAGCGTTAGTTAAGACAGGCCAAACAAAGGAGAACTGCAGGGTTTTCTAATAAATTGAATAAGCTAGTATCAAGCGATATATGTTAGTAAAACTAATGATAATGATCCTGCCTCTTAAATTGCTATCCTAGGTGGTGCACAGCAAGACCTCTTTTATTACTTACTAAATTCTGTATCATTAGAATGATGAGCTCCATGTGCGGACATGAATTCAATGATGGTTTGACTTCATATTCATTAATTATCATGTAATTTAAGACAACTTTGAAGTCAAAGTGCAGATTTTCAGCCTTAATCTGAGGAAACCTCCAGACAGACTGATGATCAGGAGCCGGGGATTGAAAATCAAAATAGTTGTACGATCAAAGAATTGTTGGCCTTCAACTAGATAACCCAAAATCCATTATCCTTTCTTCTCATAACAACAATTCAGATCACTTGTAGACTCAACTTGCTGTGAGTCATAAGTCTTACCTTGCCCTTCTCATGACTGACAGCCAGGTGTTGACGACGGCCGTGAGGTGAGGACAAGACGCACATAGCCACACGGCGTAACACATGAGCACTGATCAGCTGGCGAATGGTCTGCCCCTGATCACCACTGTAGTTCATACGCACATTCTCAAAGGCCCCTTCTTGAGAGCCAAGGGTAGGCACCTTAGAAAGAGCAGCACAACATGAGTCGAGGATACTAAGGAGCTGTTTACCATGAAGTGTTTCTCTGATGAAATCAAGTTCTTGGTTGGGCTTAAATGAAAACTAAAATTACGTCACATCATGATTTATAATACTCTCAAACAACTGAAAAACTAAAGCATATTCGGAACATTGTAAACATTTTAACTACAGAGGAGTTAATAAAATTCTATTCAGCTGCACAAAATCAAACAAAAAATATGAAAAAAATAAAACGGATGCAGTTTTCAGCAGATTTCTGTCACCATCTCTGTGATAAGTGCATCTCCAAATAAAATTAAAATAATGATATCTAATAAAATAAACTGGGGAAAGTTTGGGGCAATATTGGTTTTAATAACTACAAAAGGTCTAGGAAAAATTTCCTGTCAAAATTACTAATTTCCAATGAATCTTTCAATGACAGGAACTGGTATCATGACTTCATTTGTAGACCAAATGTAAGGCATGATCTGAATAAAATCTAAATCACTATAAACACTAATTGTCATAATACCATTAACTGGTCAGTCATCTCCACAGTCTTGTCCTGGGTATGCAGCTCAGTCAAGGCTTGCTGAGCACGACTGCTGCTACCTACGGCAGATGCTTGCTGAAAGTTGGTCTGAATGGCATCCATGAGAAAGATGATCATTTCAAGGATAACTGCTGCAGTGGATGATCCCAACTGCAAAGGACAAAAGAGAGTCAGAGGGATTAATGACACAGTATATGTCCATTGAGTTGAGAGTGATGAAGGAGAGGGCTAAGAATGAGCAGGTATATTAGAAGGACAGCTCAGGTTGGACAATTAGGTGAAAAATCAAGAGAAGCAAGACTGAGATTGTTTGGACAAGTGAAGAGGAAAGATGCTAGGCATATTGGGAGAAGGATGCTGAATATGGAGCTGCCAGGTGAGTGAAAAAGGAAGACCAAAGTGTAGGCTTATGGATGTGATGAGGGAAGACATGTAGGTGGCTGGTGTGATGAAGGAGCTGCAGAAGACGGAGGTGGATGATTCACTGTGGTAATCCCTAATGGGAACAACTAAAAGTAGTCGTATTAGTAGTACAGTTCAATTTAATTCAAATTCATTCAGCAGACACTTTTATCTAGTGACATACATTTGAGAATTAGATGCACTTTCCATTTTGTCTACTTCGATAATAAAGATATACCAAATGAATGTGTCCTGGCAAAAGAAAAGATATGGTAGGTACATGAAGGTTTCACTTAAATTTTAGATCGAAGAGACCTTTTTAATGCCAGGCATATTCCCACTTCAAAAAAAACTTATTTCTCACCCCCAGTAATCATAATATTTCTAAGACCTACAATAAAAATGTATACTAAAAATTCCAAAATGTCCTTTACTTAAGCTTTTAACTGTATTTAACCTGAGTTTAGATGGTGTAATAGAGGAAATTTCAATATTTTTTGCTGGATATACAGGGACTCAGAGATGAACGAGGTAGAGGTGCCTACACTGGCTTTATTTCACAAGATAAAGTCTCTTCCCTCACCACTTGATTGAGTATCTCTTCCTGGCAGCCCTCAATGTTCTTGCAAACACTGCTCTTCTTAGGCCTGTCATCATCAACAGGTTTGCCGTCGCAGATAGTGACCTTGCCCTTGTCAGATGGCGAGGCATTCTGATGGCGAATGGCACTTTCAGGCAGGCGCAATTCGCTCTGGAAGGCTGAAGACTCCTTGAGAGTGGACCCCATGCCGCTGCTGGGACTCCGTTTGACCAGGGCCTGTGGGGATGAAAAGATATATAGTACAACTGTCAGAAACACTTGCATAGTGGGAAATGCACACATAGATCTACAAATCCTAATGGCGGTCCACTACAATCAATGCATCTAAACAATAATTTCACACACAGATAGCGTCACAGTCTCTCTATCTTTCCAGTGCTCATTTATAATATGCTAAGCTATAGCCTGCGCTTCTTTTGGCAACTCCTTTAAGTTACAATGGAGATGGGGAGGATGGTTAAAAACCTTTCTAAACTATATCTTACAGAAACTAGAGTTCAACCAGGACTTTGAAGTAGCACATTTCTACAATGGCTGCTTCTGTCTGTCTATTGAATGACCTTGCATACCTTAAGTATGTAATCAATGTGTAATGTGTTCAACACCAATGTGCAAAGATTGATGTGTGCAATATACACACACATACATTCCCCACAATGGGTATGTGGTTCTACACCACAAATGGCAAACATACCTGCAAGCATTCAGTCAAAACGTATTAAGAGACAGGACGCAGACCTTGGGCTACCACATTTCTAATCACATTCCAAGTAAGCTAAAGGTTAAGATTACATGCAGTTAGTTTTTTAACATCACATGCATATTTTGAGTAACTATTAATTTCATTAATAGAGTTAAGAAAGCTGGCCAAGTAAATAAGCAAATTTTTTTAAAAGACACATAAACCATTAATTCCTTCATATTTCTAGCCAAATGCTGTGGCTAGCTAACATCCTGACCAAATGAAATGATGACTGGATGGATTTAAATAGGTGGGGAATGATTTGCAAGCCAAAGTTACCGCTGTTGTTCTCTTCCCATGATGACCTGAGGTATTCGGTCTCACCTGGCAGCTGCCATCTTCCTTGGCACCGCAGTCACAGAAGAAAGAGCCGTATTTGGCATAGGAGATCTCATGGTCTTTGTGACAGACTTTGGCGCACACTGTGCACACACCTACCCCATCCACCATCTTACATGTATGACAATGGTACCTGCAGAATGAGAGGAGCAAGGCCAGACTGAGCCAGATATCCCACCTGTATATCAACACAAATATACTGTGGGGATCCCTGAGATCGATGGCAATGGGTGTCTACCAAGCCAACTGGAAATCAATTTTCCCATATTTTGGCGCTCGGGGAACAGTTAGGGGTTCAGCGTCTTGCTCAAGGACACCTCGACATGCTATGTGCAGGACCAGGGATCAATCCTGTAATCTCCCGATTGCCAAATGACCACTCTACCCACTGAGCTATGCCGCCTCTGTATGATAACGAAAACTTCTATTAACTGATGAACTATCAGTGTTGGTCAGTAAAATCTTTTTAAGACTAAGTCTATTTTACTATTTACCAAGCTTCATTTCCCCATTGTCAAGCTCTACAGCGACCTAACCACACATAACATCTTTTATGTAAATTCTTTTCAGGATTTGGAGATCTCCTATGTACAAATAATAAAGATTTTCCCATCCAGATCAAGTTTAAGAGACTATGAGAACACTTCTTTTTACCAATGCTGGTTCATGAACTCCTTCTGAGTGATGGTGAAAGTACAGAGTTTATTGCAAAGGGAATCTTCATCCTGTCAAAAGAAAAAGCAAATGTCAAAGATTTTTTGCCTATGAAAGTAATCTAAACATCTAAAATGCCTAAAAAAAGTATAAATACCATTAACTGTATATTTTGACAGCTAAACTTTAAAACCCTTTGGACAGGATATTGTATTACTGTAAAGCCCACTGAAGAAACAAATTTGAAATTTGTGATTAATGGACTATACAAATAAACTTGACCCCTTTGGTGTTACAAACATCGTAATCAATTATGAACATCCCAGTGAAATTCTTCTTTAATCTCTCTTAAAAATGTAAATAGAGAGATGAAAGTCTCTTATTTCTGCTTTTCTTTTGGCCCGATTCAATCAAATGGTTTTTTTCTATAGTTATTAATGTGACCATTTCACATGTTTTATTAAATCCTAATCCATAAACATGTTAAACCTTGCGTCTACATCATTTTAGCATCCAAATGAAACCATGTATGAAATGTATTGAAGGAAAAAAATTGACATTGATTTACTTTTGTAAAAAAACAAACAATACTATTTTAGAAAGAACTTCACTTAAACCCTCTTTATTCTATATCCTTCCACAATAGGTCTAAACGCCTTTTTTAAAACATAGATTCTAATTGATAATTGTTTAACAGAAAATATGGGCCCCCCGTTTCCAGCAGGCCCTCATTTGGGTGGAGAGTTGGGTTGGGGTCTTACAGAGTCCTCTGCTTGGGAATCGTCCTCCTCCACAGCAAGTTCCTCTACCCAGTCAGAGTCTACTTCCATTGCTTTCTCCTCTCCCTCCATCAGAAGAGCAGATGAACCCTGACCACTGCTCTGTCTCAGGGCATTCATCACATCCGCCAGGTAGGAGATAATGTGACACAAACACTCCAGCATGGTTGCATGCTAAAAATATGATCACTTCAGTCAGTTGACAGAGAGAATACATAAAGGTTTTCACAATGCATGGTCTTAGCACAGGGTTAACATTTAACCTTTGGGTAAACAACTAGACTTAGGTGAACTAAACCTCAATTTTATCTGATTTCTAGAGGCTAACCATTTCAAAATGTGAATGACTCTGTTGCAAAGATGAGCCTGTTACCTCTCCATTCAAACTGCAGAGAACCAAAAATAACCCAGAAGACTGAGTTAATGGAAAATCAATCCTGGCTTAGGTCAATGTGTTAGGAAAGTAAAAGATAACTTGGTCCCAAAATAAGAACTTACCTTTCCCTGGGACAAATTTGCACTCACTTTCTCCACAACATTCTTCTGAGTCAGGTATTTTTTGCTGTATAAAGGAAAAGGTAATTTCACATTCAATTTTACATTCTCTTAAGTAATCAATAACTTGAAATATTAAATTATCTGCTCTTGATTAAAGGGATAGGTAATCCTATGTTGAACATATATTAATTTGCTCTTTGAATATTACTTAAAATATTCGCATGTTAAGTGCAAGCTGCATCAGTAAAATGGAACTTTTATTTCGTACCATCTAGACAGCCAGTCGATGGCCGCCCTGTGTAGCTGCAGGTGGCCAGCCCCCTGGCCGGCACTGGCAAGGGTAGCCATGATGACCATGAGCTCCGGGAAGCCGGTACCATCCCCATTTGCCAGCATGTCTGTTGCCATGGGGATCAGAGTGCTGAGGAGGACGGTGCACACCCCCTCACCCACCTGACTATTGTCACGCACAATGTGGGTGGTGAGCAAGTGGAGAAGCTGCCGGTTCTCCTGCACTATTTCAAGCTGTTCCGAGTCCTTTGGTGGGGTGGCGGTCATGCGTGTCAGCCAGGATTGCAGACGTGAGGGTTCCACGCAGGCCAACTGAGCCAGAGAACCGCACAGACACATCAGACTGGGATTTGGACTCTTCTCCACTGGGGATGGCAGTATCAGGGTGAGGTTAACAGTTGAGCCGTTTTAAAATAAAATAAAAGGCAACTTGAAATCAACATCACTAGCAACTAGCTGCTTTCTTTGGTAGTCTGACAGTGAAAGGCCAATTTTTGTCACAATTAAGGCCAAATGCCCTTAGACTAGAAAAGCGCTATATACGAACAAGTCTATTTACCACTTACCACCCCTCAGTGGGTTTGAACTTACATCTGACTCATCAGTCCCTAAAGCACTCACTCAGGTCCTGAGCTACTGTGGGCCCCCCTGACAGCCTTTGATAGTAATTGTGATCAATTTTACATTTAATGAATCCATACCAAATTCCCTATGGAACCCATTTTTCATCAGGTAAATAAAACCACCCAAGAGAACAACAGGGTGAATTTAAAATTATGTTGGGTGGTGAATTCTTGAATTTTCTGATGAATATGATGTGTTTTACTGTTCTATGTCGGAATGCAGCAATAATGATAATAGCTTTGGGGCATATAGATCCAATACTGTCCTCATGTACTCATTCATAAAACTACTACAATACAATCACATCTGATACCCATCTAGACAAGTCCTGTTGAAATTGTGAAAAGTGAATGGTGCCTTTTTTGTTAATAGGAGATGGAGCCCAATAGTGACATGGAGCGATAGCTAAGGTGCAGATAAATCCATCAACATATCATTTGTCCAAACAGAGCAAGAATTGACAAAGTAATAATGGTGTATAACTTGGACGAGTGCAGACAACCCGGGAACGCAAACTGTGTCACACTGGCAGTTCAGAGCAGACTGTTTTTATCTGCGTCACTGCAACTGGATTGCATGTGGTTGCATGCAAGCCAAGTTTTCTACTTTTCCAGAATTGACTTTTTTTACTTCAACAGGTAAAAACTACATAGAACTGCATAAAAAACTACCACAACTTCTATTTATTAATTATTTAGATAAATACCTCATTTGAGCCAGAGCCAATGCAACCTTGTGGTTTTTTTCCATTGCCCATTAAAATATACCAATCAAATCAATGAGTAGCCAAGATTATTTCATTTAAAAATGTAGTTAATTAATTCAATGTGAGTTAATATAGCTAGTACTTTCAAACTATGCATAGTCAACTGCATTATCACCCAACTGCATTATCACCTGGAAAAACTCAATAAAAAGGCTTGAATATTATCAGAAAACACAGGTGGCAAGTAACAACATGCAACACAGATGGTGTAGTAGGCACCCAAACTTTCTCCGCCCTGCCTACGTGATGTGATGCGTTTGTGCACTAATGATAGCAAATCATTTCAGCTGTTCTGTTACAGTTGTATATTGTACTGAAATCCAGTGAATGTGTAACAGGTTGTATTATAGTGAAATGTATGGCAGTGCCATTTTTTCTCAGGAAAATACATATTTTGTTAAAATGTCAGCAAGAGTACAATGTTGTATATGTAATTTTTTAACCAGGAGTGAGGATCAGCTGATATAAATAAAACATATATGCATATCTTTGAAAAACTGTAATATTATTATTCAGTACTTACATCATTACTCGTTATTACTTATAGAGGTACTCATTATTAGCAAGTAACAAAAATGTAATTACTTTGTGTTTGGTTTGAAAAAAGTGGCATAGGTGCATTCCTACATATGTTAATCTACCGTCTCACAATAATAATCTCATATTTTGACCTCGTTTACCCTTGGCAAAGTCAAAAAAGTATAGAAATACTCTTGAAGGGAATAACAGACAATAAAGTTACGAAAGCATAATTCAATTTATAACATCTGAAAAGGTAAAAATGCAAAAACGGTTAATTTCATCAAGAAAATGTCAATTCAATAAGTAGACCTACTGAGCTGGAAAAGTTTGGTGAAGAACTTCAGCACCCTGTTGCAGAATTTTGCTGAAAGATTTTCATTGGCCGTTGCCATAATGATTTGGACAAGTTCTCCACTGTGGGAGGGGAAAAAAGAGCAAAATTTGGTAAAGAAGCAAGATCACATGTGCTCTGATGACACCTTTCATGTTTTTGTCAGATACCTGAATGAGAAGAACTCTTCCATGGCTTTGCGGACCTGACTGCTCTCAAGCTGTTTTTCCAAGTACTGCAGGCATTCCTCAAGCACAGACTCATCCAGACCACTAAAATATAGACAAGTAAAAAAAAACCTAATGTAACATTTATTGTTAATCAAGCCTTGGAAACACAGACATAAAGTGTAATAAAATGTAAAGGAAAACATTGACGTCAAGTTTTAAATACTTATCTGATTGGGCAGAGTATGTTTTTTGTTTCCAGGTTAACAACTCAGACTATTTTGACATTATAAAATGGATCTCATAAACCCATTGCCGCACTTTCAATGAGATTATTTTTTTTACCAGATGGCATAAATATTTGGTTATATTGAAGTGTTTTTGGCTTAAGGGGGGCGAAAAAATATCCCCTCTGAAGTCTACACCCTATCTTTGGTGAAAATATCATTATATAGTGGGCTTCAACAATTACACGTTAATGGTGGTAATTCCAATAGGAAAATCTATGATGAAATATGTTCCTTTGTGGGCTCTTTCCCCAAAATTAAGAGGAGATTGAAACTATAGTGAATAAGAATGTTCCTCCATAAGAAAATATTATAAGGAAATCTAGTATTGTTTATGAAATTGCATTTTTCATATTGGTAAAGTCAATGACAAACACCCTTCAGGTTTCAACAACAAATTTGATTACCCGTTTGAATTAAAAAAAAACACGGGTTCAATTGTGCCTGTTTGACTAAGTATTTTTTCTCTCCAGGATCCCAGTTAGACCCAAGGGTATGCCATAATCTTTCAATCAGTGAAATTAAAATGTCCCGTTATGTCATGAGGCTTACCTGTTGGGGTCTGAGTGGTGGGCAATGATGTTGTAGCAGCCTGTGACTAGCCGCTCATAGATACGGGCCAGGAAGGCATCTGACTCAGATGGGCCCAGGATGCGCTCCAGAGAGGTGCTGCTGCTCTCAGCCACGCTCTCTGTGCTGCTCTCCAGGAGCAGGGGC
Source organism: Regalecus glesne (assembly GCA_900302585.1). Taxonomy (NCBI): domain Eukaryota; kingdom Metazoa; phylum Chordata; class Actinopteri; order Lampriformes; family Regalecidae; genus Regalecus; species Regalecus glesne. Next base: position 10,831 of record OMLC01081613.1, read on the forward strand.
AACAGGGTCCGGACAACTTGCGATGGATTCAGCTCTTCTGTGCTAAAGAAGGATAAAGATGACTTTATGTTAGCACAGCTGATAGATTTTTTTTAGAAATAAACCTGTCTACAACATCTGCATGTCTACCAACTGGGATGTGTATCCAATACATAATCATTACTGATTAAATTATTACAAAAACTGATTCCCCTACCATTGCCATTACTGGGTGGACCGCCCCTCTGAAATGTTCAATGTTATAATTTTCAGTGAAAAAGTAAACCGAAGCAAAACAATTTCACAGTATCAGAGGTTTTCAAATGAATACCAGAATACAACTCTCATCAAGATGAAATGGTATAAAAACTTCATGTCGCCATTAATGTCACCAAAACTATCAGTTATAATTATGATCAAAGTATTGTTAAAATGTGCTGAAAATGGTCACAAAGTACTGATACAACATGTAAATAATCTCTAAAACCAGAAATAAAATGTGCAGCCCTATGGGCTTATTGTTTAAATAAACATTATGTAAAAATGAAAACCATATTAAGTTTGCATTAACACTGGAAACAGCACCATGTGGCCGTGAGATGCACTTTGCGCGCATTATAGATAAGAAAACACATTTCTTCACATTCTAACCTCAAGTAATGAGATCTAGTCTTTTACAGATTTTGTAGCCCTAGTCATGTCTGACTAGAGGATCTCATAAGTGCAATTTCCCTGTTTTAGGCATTGTTGTTGGGAGGGTTTTCTGTAGTTCAGCCCAACTCAGATGGCATATTTAACAAAAGTTTATGTCCTTTTTACGTCATTAACAACTCATAAAATGGTGCCGGTAAAAGTTAGAATGACCCGGAGGAGACACTTACACAATGAGGTCTCCAGTGAGGCGGACCAAGGAGAGAAGTATGTGTTTGAGGGAGGAAGCCAGGGGCAATGACTGACAACTGAGTGTGCCCAAGTGAGCTGCTTGGATTGCACTGATGTAGCTCTCTGATGGAATGGTGTCATTGGCAAACGCATTACGCTGTGGGGAAATAAGCGAAAATAGAGTTAGTCCCTTCATTACTAAACAAATTAATTTGTATGAAATACCAGCTTAGCTGGTTTACAAAGGTCAGTCCTCACATTCCTTTTTGTCACCTAGATAGATGATAAGGGTGGAAGAGACCCGCTACATTTGTTGGGGGCAAGTGAAGATGTTGTAGTATAGATCTCATCAATAATGAGAGCAGAGGTTGGTCCTAGGATGTCTGAATTTATTGCTGTACTTTCTCAATGTGAGAGGTTTGATCACCAAAAATAACTTAAATTTACTTATGGTGGAAACAACACATTGACATGAAAACAGATATATTGAGCTCTTGAACACACGTTTCAACTTTTGGTAAGAAAGAGGGGCCAAGGCAATCTGAATAACAAACAATTTCTGTAATCACATACCCATGAGCCAATGTTAGGAAACTCATTGGTGTGGATGTTGTTCCAAGTCTCACATAGTGTCTGCACAGCTGTAGGCAAGTTTTGCATAATACTTGGTCCTGTGAAATTAAATCCGATATTAAATTTAAATCAAAGCAGTGTAAAGAACTAGGGCGAGAGCACATGAACTGGACCAAACTAATCTGAAACATATAATCATTTCATCACCGCAGTAAAAGTCAGCAGTGGCTCTTAAGTTTCTTTGCAAACAATTTTTTTCCAAACTTATTTCCTGGGTAATCTACATACCAAGCACATTGGCTTTGCATCGAGTGGAACCAATGGAGAGTACAGCTGCATAACCCTGCAGCTTAGCATCACTCAGCTTGTTTTCCCCTTCCTCTGGAAGACTCATCAGTAGGTACGACCTAGTACCAGATGAGCCAACAACAAAATTTCTTTTGGTTATTACCCAAGTGGCTTGTGAAAAGACTGAAGAATTAAGAACTAGAATTCCATTGAACCTCTAACTTGTGAGAAGCAAACATTTCTAGTCATCAAGGTACAATCATAATTACTAGTATAATAAATATAAACAATAGTAAAACATATTGGTACTTGGAGATCGTTGCCTCTCAACAAAATGAAAAACAATAGTTGTTCAAATAGGTCAATTTACTCTGATAATAGGTCGATTCACTCCGATAATCTTTATATTCCAAACCCCCAGGTTGTTACAACTTACAAATTATGTGAATCTATTTTTCCTATAATCAAATGGTAACCAAAGGAAGCAGAACCTCTCACTTCACCTTGTGAAAGCAGTGTAAACATCGATGAGTTGGAGTGTAGCAGGCAGCAGGTTCTTGGTGATCTCGGAGGATTTATGGGAATCGGCATCGATGGCAACTTTGGACAGGTGTTCATCAAGCGACACCTGCACTTTGGAAATGACGGCATCCAAAGTATAGATGGCTTGTAAAGAGGGCACCTCGGAAAGTGGCAGGATGCTGGTTGGATCTACACTAGAAAAAGCTGATATCTGCAACAAAAACAAGTCGTGGTCTTAAACCTCAAATTGGAAAAAGATGGAGAATCAGCATCTAACTGGTGGTATGTTATAACCGTTACTTGTTTGGCGATGTAGTCTTCTGCTAACTCCACATCATATTTCACAGTGCTGCACCTGGCCGCTGTCATCTCAATCAGAGCTGATGCTTGGTCTGCTTTCATCCCCTGCTTCACCAAGTGCTCCTACCAGGGGTTACACAGAAAAAGTCAAACATCGAAATGACATTTGGGAAAATTAAGAAGCTCCAAACAATGCAAAGGAGCATCACAGAGTGTATATTTTAAGTGGTAGAGAGATATTTAACTGAAAAAGTTAATCAGTTACCCACTTTGTCAATTATTTTGGAAATTTGAAATCATCCATTCCATCAATGTTTGGGAAACAACTTACTGAACATGAATTCTTGATTCCAAATAATAAGTTAAAAAGACCTTGAAACATTTGATCAAACATCAAATTATTTAGATCAATGAGCCATTCATCTGATCTGGTTAATGATCATATTCCGGAGCGACTGATTGTCAAAGTGAAGGTGGACAAACCTTGATCCAGTTCACATAGGTCGGGACACGGAAACGCGAAGACCACCGCAAAGTGTGTAGGATATCACTCTCACTGGGGTCACTGCAACCAGTCTTCAGCTGTTCAACGTAGGCTTTGGAGGGTGGCAGAACACCCAGGATTCTCCACAGCACCAGAAAGTAGTACTGAAGGGAGCAGGCCTCCTAACGTATATAATAAACAAAATTTAAGGGGTATACATTTTCATTTCACCAAAAGGATCAAACATTTTGGTCTAGTATTGTGACAATCCTTTTCACAGACCAGTTTCGTAGCTTATACTAGAAACAAACAATCTACGATAACGTTCTTTGGTAGCAGGCTGAAGTCCATCTTGTATGGGTGTCGGGATTAACAGAAGTGACATTCACATTAGTGACCCTCTGAGAGCCCAAGCATTAAATATTCGTCCACACAAATGTATCATTTTTTTAATATAGTGAAATTATGCAAATTCAAAGTCTAAAGAATATATGGTAAACAAATGTCTACATTAGAATGATACTTTATTTCATTTTAAAGCTATTTCATTCCTTTAATTATTTGGGAGACTACTTTCTGAAAAAGTTACCTACAGCATAATTTCTGAAATCTTTGCACTACATAATATATTATCCCTCTCTGTACTAGGATTTTCACAAAAGAAATTAATAATAGTGGATAATTGGTAATAATATAATATGAGAATTTTATTCATGATCTCACCATCGGTGTGATTGGTTTGCTCTCTTGTCTTCTTACTGGGTCAAACTGAGACCCTGCAGCCAACAATGAGATTAGCCAAGAATAGAGTTCATCATACTTGACTACTCCACTGAAGAGCTTTGGAAAGACCTACAAGAAATAAAAATTAAGTTATTTTCAAGAGTAGCCTTAAAATGCACAAAGCCCTCCCACCACCAAACATACAAAGCCTGTCAAACCAAACATAAAGGATGTGCTAGCCAAAACAGATGTGTTCCAGTGCATGAATTACAATCCTCATTATTTCAAACTTAGTGAGGAAAAGAGATCATGTGAAAATGTCCAATCAAAACCCTTGTTAACTCAAATACATCACCCTATGTCAGACCAATCATGCAATGGTATTTTACATATTACCCCAATGTTAAGTTCCCCTTGAATTTCCAACCTACATTTGGTTTTAGGCAAAGTTGATACAACCTCTAACAACAAAAAGGCCTCACCTTGCTATCAAGTCTACTTATATCATCTTCAGATGCCTCAGGGGACAAGATGGAGTAGAATTTGGGTTGTGTTGTAGAATCTGAGAGGGAAATGCATATAAAATCAAAAGATTATTCAAAATTAAGTGGAGCACACCACACAATTTAGTCTCTAAAACTCTTAATTTCAACAAGAGACCACGTAAAGAAAAGATGGATTTCTTGAATAGCAGAGGAGCTTGCTTTGCCTGTCTTATCACCTGGACTGGAGTACAGGATGGAAAGAAAATTATTTGTCGAGTGTGTTCCATTAAGCATCCTACAATAGCAAATATTCATGAAAAAGTTGATACCTGCAAAATAAAATAAAGAGGAAAATAAGGAACCGCCTGTTAAGCCAAAGAGCTTTTGGGACTCTGTTCTGTGGAGTGATGAAACAAAATTGGAAGATACTAGAGTGGCCATTACAGTCACCTGAAAATCTTTGATGGGATTTGAAAAAGGCGGTTGCAGCACACAAACCCAAGAGTATTAGTGAGCTGGAGGCCTTCGCCCATGAGGAATGGGCTAAGATTCCTCAGGAACACTGCCAGAAGTTGGTTACAGGCTATGAATCACGTTTTCAGCAGGTCATAACAGCAAGATGGTGCTCTACAAAGTACTAAAGATGTTTGTCATGATGGGGTTGAATAATTTTGAGACTGCGGTAGTCATTAAAAGTAGCATTTTTTGTTGAATTTGGAGCCACCCCCTTAATATTAGTTGTGTTGAGCTATTTCAAATGTTCTTGTTTGATTCGGTTTTTTTTGTAAACAGCTACTAGTTTATATATTTGATTAATAAACCTGATTTGCAGTGGGGGTTGAATAATTTTGATTACCGTCACACGATATTTTAGAAAGAATGGAAAACAAACCAGCCACCATTCCAAATGCTAATAGTTAATGTCATCTGCAGATGTTAAGTTTGTCTGCTTCAGCAGACTTTTGGAAATAATCAAGCATTATTCCATGTATTTTCTATCATAAAAGTCAATATAGTTTCTTAAATGCTGTCTTATGGTGATAAATTTCAGAACCCTTCAACTACTAAGGCTGCAAGGTAAAAAAAATAAATAACAATTTGGCTTCCTTTCTGTATCCTACCTGCTGAGCAGTGCTTGGCCCAGTTTTCTTCTACCTCTTTGAAGCCGAAGTAGAGTGGGAGGCTGCCACGTTTCCCTCCTTCCTGAGCAGAACTTGGCCCAGAGGATGGTGGGGTGAGGAGGTTATACTGAACCTGCAAATAAAAATCTGAATTACTTCTACTACTAGATTTCCACTCATTGCAGTATAAAGAAAAACAGGCAGTGGCATCGTTTCAATTGTAATAATGGAACAATGATCAGGCTTGGCAAGCATTTCTTCATCAACTAACATTGACCTTGGACACTGTTTTGACTGCTAAATAAGAGCAATAGAGAGCAGCTCTGATGCCATGTACAAAAACTAATACGGGTTAGTTGTAATACATGGGGGAATACAAAGGGAAAGGGTGAAAATATGTTTTTTGGAGGAACTGCAAAACAGATTCATGCTGTCAATAGTGACTATGGAGGGGTATATATTTTTCATTCCTTTCCCCCAACTAAAATCTAACCTTCAAAAGTTTCTTCTGTGGACTAAGCTTTAAAGAAGACAAATCTAACTTAATTGTTTGTGGGTTTATCGTTAACAGGCACACACACAATAGCCCTGTCTTGATGAAATCACATGCACTCACTTTCATGACAAAACATTTTTGGTCAATTCTATGGGAGTACCGAATTGCCACATCATTTTAGTAGATTTATGTCTTATGTGAAAGGTGATGTCAATGGAAAAAAGAGAATTTGGGTTTCCCTGTCGTTTATTAATGGAAGACTGATTTTACAAAACCAAAGGATTTCTTCGCTTTTAAGACCAGATAAGCTTTATCATAGAATATGGTGGTGACTTCTAGACCCATAAATTAGTGCAAAACATAAACAATATAAATCAGTATCACTTCTACTATCAAATAAAAAATTATTGAAAATGCCGAGAATTTCCATTAAATAAAGGAAATTAAGAAAAACGATGATTTACTAATGGAACAATACAGGCATCAGGAAAGCTTTTCTTAGATAAATAAGCATTAAACCTGTTCGAAGAGATAAAGAGGAGCCTTAGAGTAGTGGTGAAGTAGGTAGTCAAAGACCAAAAGCAGCCGGGCCAGATTGAGGGGCATCGCCGTCAGCTGGGAGTCTCGGTTCAGTGCTACTTCAGTGATTGCCTGAGTGACATGGGTGAGAACGGACCGCCGGCCACGCTCTGACAGGTTGTGGAATAAGAGCAGAAGGAGCTGAAGGTGCTCCACATTGAGGTCCTCTTCACCATGAACAGAGCCCTGGATAGTGTGCTGTTTCAGTGTGCCTAAAAACCTACAATAACACAACAAAAGGCAGGTGGAATTAAGAACAAGGGAAAAGATTTACAAAAAATGAATATTTTTTTAAAAAGCTAAAATAAACTGCATTCAAACTGACTTTAAGATGCTTCTAATATCCAAAACACAAAGAAAGCAAATTGTAGAGCATGTACAAATGGTGTAAAATGGCAATTAACAGTATGACTAGGCAATGGTTTGAGTACTGTACCTTTCCCAGACCTTCATGCACTCGGGTACATCAGGTTCACCTTGCACAGTGGCTTTGTGCTGCCAAATGAGGAGCAATCTGGAGAGCACCGACAATGATTGAGGGTGTATATAAAGGGGCCAGGGGCCCTCTGAGAATGGGGCAACACCCAGTTGCTGAAGAAGGGTGCTCTGAGAATGATAAAACAAACACATCTGTAAGCTTGCCATGTAAAACTTATGTCCGGATGATCGGATTCAAATCATCTCGTTTCTTTTGACTAGCTAGTTTATTGAGAAAAATCAATAAATGAAAAGATAGACGAACACGCACACACACACACACGCACGCACACACACACACACACACACACACACACAGTCAATGCACCATTTGCTATCATGTTAACATGATCTGTAGCCAACTAAAACATTGTGCACACAGCTACCAATTTTCCTGTCTCCTAACAGTTGATTCATCAGCCTGTTTGCCAACAAGTCAATTATTCCATTTAAAGCACCCAAAAGACAAATTAACAGCAAGTATAAA